>RXID01020757.1:0-216821 GCA_005019695.1 Trichopus zeylanicus subsp. travancoricus | reverse complement strand
GAGCAGCAGGAGGCTAGGAGCAGCACCCCGAGGAGAAACACAGCAGGAGCAAGTGAGCAACACAGTAGGAGAAGCAGGAGGCTAGGAGCAGCAGCAACAACAACAACACAGCAGGAGCAACACAGTAGGAGCAACACAGCAACAGCAGGAGCAACACAGCAGGAGCAACACAGCAAGAGCCAGGAGCAGCACAGCAGGAGGCTAGGAGAAGGCTGAGCAGTAACAGCAGGACAATGTATAGTTGCAGACTAGCAGTCGAGCAAAAGCGGGCAAGCTGCAAAACACTTCAACAGCTCAAATTCATGTAACAAGACAGTTCAAGACTTCAAGTCGCAGGAGCAGCAGTCAGCAGAGCAGCAGGAGCAGCACAGCAGCAGGAGCATGTATATTGTATAGTATCAGAAGCTGGCAAGCTGCACTACTACAGAACACTTCAACAGTTATGTGGTTTAGAATAAATATGATCAACTGTAATTATGTGGTTCAGAATAAATAACAGTAATTATGTGGTTCAAAATAAATATGATCAATTCAGTAAGCAGTTAGCATTTTAACTTTGAAGGATTATATCATGCCAAATGATCCATTAAGAAAAAAGCTTGAGAAATCTCCTGTAGTCCTGTGTACAGAAGTAACAAAACAGAAGCCAGAATTCAGAAGGCCCAGAACCAGAAGTTCCAACTTCCAAGCAGCATAACATTACTAGGGTGAAGCCAAAGAAGGAGACAATCGTCCAATCAGTCACTTGCCCACATGCGAGCATAGCATATGGCAATGAGCCAATGATTCAACATCTTCATCGCCTCAAACAGCTTATGAAAAATTCAACAAATATCATTAAAAAAACCATAAAACAATTCCAAGAGGGTCATACTATCATATTCCCTCTCTGGTTGTCCCCGTGAGCGAATGGTAGGTAGTGGTTGCCTTCACAGGCCATCCAAACAACCATGCCATTGCTACAAGTAGGGGTGTGCATTCGGTTAAAACCAAACCGAACCGAACCAGAGTAGGGGACCATTGGAACACCTCCGCATCAAAACACCAAAGACAAAAAAAGCCTCAAATAAAAGCAAAATTTCAAGAGGCTCAGATGGCTTTAATGCATCATCAAAAACGAAGATGTCTCTCCTCAGGCATCAACCTGCTTGGCTGCTCCTGCAAAATAATAGTTGGATACATACCTGTCCCTCGATAGTTGGATCATACTGTTGAACCTAAAAAACATAGTAAAATATCATCACAGTAAAAACAATTAAGAAAATATCAGGTGAGTAGGTATCTGGGTAAGGAACTAAAGACAGTAAGATTATAACTTCACACATGCACTGATGCTGCGATGCACATGAATGATAAGGATATATAAGAATGAATCTGTAAGAGATGACCATAGAAAGTTAGGAACATAAACAGAAATGCATAAAAAATAAGTAAACATATTCAAACCTTAAGATGACTTTTCAAAATTCAACGGTTGCGACATCCAATTTCATTTTTATCAACTCTGAAATAAAAAAAATCAATCAATGATTATCTGCTCATAATAAAGAAATATACAATACAATAATAAAATTATTAGCAATGCAAATCTTACCGTCTTGAATCTTTTCAAGTTCTTCCAAACTTTCCTCAACATTGATTTCTGTTTTTGAATTTTTAATCCAATCTTGAGTGCAAATAAGAGCTTGTACTAGTGTAGGAGTCAAAGAGCTACGAAAACGATCAAGTACGCGCCCTCCTGTACTAGAAGCTGATTCAGAGGCCACTGTAGAGATAGGTATAGCTAACATATCACGAGCCATGTGTGACAAAATAGGAAATCTGCAGCTATTCACTTTCTAGAAGCCCAGAACATCAAAGTTTGGCTCATTTTTTTCAAGATCCTCTGATAAATACTTGTCTATCTCAGACTTCATTTCATCACCCATGAAACTTTTTCTATGCTCAGCAAATAGACTGCTTAAGATGTACTTACCTGATTGCTTTCGCATACTTGATCCGTCACCAGATGGCATTCCTCCCGGTTATAGTCGCATTCTGTACTCTCTGAACAAATCATATACAACTTCACGCAACCTTCTCCTCATCATAACACCTCTTTCACCTTCATACATTTTTTCAACTCCAAACTCAACATATTCTAACTTGCGTCTTGGAGCAAAGACAACAGGAACAAAGAGAAGCATATTAATCTTCTCTGGCTCACCCCAATACTTGTCATATTTGTCTTTCATCACAGCAGCCATTTCTTGGATTTTTGTATCACCGCTGACCTTCCACAAATTCAAAAGAAGGTTAACTTGACAAATTTCATCAAAAAATAAATTACTTGTAACATACATAGAGCCAGAAACTCTAAGAGTCAACTCATAGAAATGCTCTAAGAATGTAATAAGTCGCCTGACATTCTGCCAGTCAAAAGACAGAGGAGTTCCATCTTCATCATTAAGCTCAGGATGGAAATTGCTATCTTCCTCTTCAAATTTTTCAAAAGCCCTCTCAAAAGTTTGAGCTGCTTCAAGCATCATATAGGTGGAATTCCACCTTGTGGATACATCCAAACAAAGACATTTCCTGCTTTCAATTTTTTCAATTTCCACACATTTTTTGAACCTCTGCCATCTTGCTGGAGAATATCTCACATATTTAACAGCAGATCTAACACGAGCAATGGAATCTGCCATCTCTTTCAAACCATCTTTCACCACAAGATTAATGATATGTGCTATGCAACGCATATGAATATATTTTCCTTGTGCCAAACAAGTGCCCCAATTCAAAAATTTTTTCTTCAAATAGGAAATAGCAGTATCATTTGAAGAGGCATTATCAACAGTAACAGTCAAAACACTATCAATTTCCCATTCAGAGAGGCATTTTTCAATTAGTTTTCCTATAACTTCACCCTTATGACTTGTAATCTTACAAAAATTCAAAAGCTTTTTCTTCAAGTTCCAATCAATATCAATATAATGTGCTGTGATACACATATAGTTTATGTTTTGAATTGAGGTCCAAGTATCAGTGGTCAAACAACCTCTCTGTTTGGACTCTCTGAAATACTGTTTCAACTTTACCTTTTCATCGTGGTAGAGTTGAAAACAGTCTCTAGTCATAGTCCAACGTGAAGGCATTCGAAATCTAGGACAAGCTTGAGACATAAAGTATTGAAAGCCTTTATGTTGCACAAAGCTAAAAGGCAGTTCATCTACAACAATCATGTGTGCCAGTGCTTTTCTAATTTTTTCTTGATCAAACTTCCAGCTTGTTAGCACAGGCTCATTTGCTACTTCTTTCTGAATAGGTTGCATCGCAATTTGTGTTTGATGTGTATCAACATTATATGGATATCGCTTGCACTGATTCATGTGATGTCTAAGAGAAGAAGTACCATTTTTCTTTGAATCACACAAGAATTCATTACCACAGTAGTTGTATTTGGCTTTGGTTGACTTGCCCGGGCCTGTGAACTTTGTGTAATGCTCCCATACAACTGATCGTGCTGCCATTCTTTTCCTCGGCATTGGAGGCTTTGTACTACACGTAGACGTAGATACATTGCCCTCATTTGCAACTTCGATAGCCATAGGCGCAGAACTTTCCTGCGAGGCAGAAATTGGCATTAGACTTGGAATAACTGGATTTGTGCTTGAAAGCTGCTGACTGTCGTCCTGGTTCAACATCTGTCATAGAAAAATACAGAATTACATATTAAATTGTATGAAATCAAAAAACCCTAATTTAATTTCACAAAATTCAACCCTAACCTTGCAATTTGATCCCGATGATGCCGTTGTAGAATCCTAATTTCACAAAACCCTAATTTAATTTCACAAAAAATCAACCCTAAATTTCATAATTTCCGAAATACTCTCAACTTGCAGCTTAATCCGTTTTAGAAAAATGAGAGATTGAAGCTCAGAGCGCGACCAGAGAGATATTGAGGGGTTGGGACTGAGAGTCAGAGCCTCATAGGAGAGGAGGAGGGGGGTGGTCCGGGGGTGGACCGTGGACGAAAGGATTAACAATAAAATCGTATGAAATCAAAAAACCCTAATTTAATTTCACAAAAAATCAACCCTAAATACCCTCACCTTGCAGCGTAATCCGTCGTAGACTCGTAGAAAAATGAGAGATTGAAACTCAGAGCGTCGACCAGAGAGAGAGGCGTCGCCGCGTCCGGACTCAGAGCCTCAGTCCTCAGAGGAGGAGGGCCAGGGGCGGCCGGGGGTGGACGAAAGCTGGAGGGATGAAGGCGCAACACCGCAGGTCCGCAGCAGCGAGAGCGAGAGAGGCGAAAGCGAGAGCGGCGAGAGCCAGAGCGGCGAGAGCCAGAGCGAGAGCGGCGAGAGCCAGAGCCAGAGCGGCGAGAGCCAGAGCGAGAGCGGCGAGAGCCAGAGCCAGAGCGGTGAGAGCTAGAGCGAGAGCGGCGAGAGCCAGAGCGGCGAGAGCGGCGACGCCGGCGAGAGCAAGAGCGAGAGCGCCGAGAGGGTTAGGGTTAGGGTTAGCAGAACAGCAGGCGTCCGAACCGCTCTGCTGAAAACAGAGATTATATAGGCGGTCCGGTCTGTTCGAGCCGATTAGACCAAAACCAAAACCAAAACCGCAGTATATAGATATATATATATAATTCGGTTCGGTTCGGTTTTTACGATTTTCGAAAATCAGAAACCGAAACCGAACCGAAATTTTAAATTTTTTTTTTTACAAAACCGAAACCGAACCGAGAACCGAATAAACCGAACCGAATGGGTTATTCGGTTTCGGTCGGTCGGTTCGGTTCGGTTAAAACCGAATAGTGCACACCCCTACTCTTACTACTATTGCTAGTTATATAATACTTCCACCACTATTGTTATACTAATGCTACTATACTATAAATATATTACAACTATACTATACACTATTACAAGTACTACTATTATACTACTAATAATAATACTGATACTATGCCACTATTTTACTACAACAACTACTACTACCACAATAACTATACTACTATTATATTAGTGAACTACTCTAAACTACTATTATACTACTATTATATTATCATTACTATTTATATTGCTACTATATTATTAACACTACTCTTAAAAATTTACTAATATAAAACAACAACTACTACAACAATTACTACTATTAAAACAACGACTATTGCTATTGTACTACCACATTAGTACTACTAATTGTATAGTACTATTACTATATTACAATTGTACTACTACTTATACTACATCTACTACCATAATACTACTAGAATAATATTCTATTACTGCTATTTATTCTACTATTATTACTACTTATTCTACTATTACTACTATACTAAAATAATATTATTATTACTAATATTTATTATACTAATATTAATAATTTTATTAGTATTATACTATTATAATACTACTATTATACTATGGCTATCTTACTACTTTTCTAACAATACTATAACTATTATGCTATATTATAATTTTTGCTATTATTCTACTACTACTAATACTATTATTACTATACTAAAATTATATTACAGTTATACTACTACTACAACTATTATACTATTATACTATACTACTATTACAACTATACTATTGTTACTATTAGTACTATTACTACTACTATTGCTGTTGCTATACTATTACCACTACTATTGCATAATACTATGGCTATATTACAAACAGTAATAATACTATATAACTACTGCTATTATTACTATTACCATTGTACTACAACTACTATATAGTTACTATCCCAGTACTTATCTAATAATAACTACTACTATTTTTTTGCTATATTATTGTGCTACTACTACTAATACCGCTACAGGTAATACTATAATATACTGTAACTAATATATTATTACGAATACCAATATTATACTACTATTATTTTCACTGCGAATACTTCTACTACTAATGTACTAATACTATAATACTACTACTATAACTATTACTGAATAACTTCTATACTACTATTACAGTTATACTGCTACTACTGCTATATTATTGCTACTAATAATATACTATTATTATACTACAACTATAACTGCTATTGTTGTACTACTACTATTATACTACTATTGCAATTATACTGCTACTACTTCTATATTACTAAAACTGATATACTATTAGTATAACACTACTATAACTACTTTTACTACAACTATTACTATATAACCATACTAATGTTGTTATTACTATTGCTACTGTTATTACTGCTACTATATTACTACTATACTATAACTACTACTACTATTGTACTATTACTATAATACTACTATTATAACTATACTACTACTGCTTCTATATTACTAAAATTGATATACAATTTGTATAATACTACTATACTATTAATATCATACTAATGCTTCTATACTACTATTATATTAAAATACTACTATAATTCTTTTTGCTACAACTACTACTAGATAAATATACAAAAGCTGATGTTACCATTATTACTGTTACTATACTAGTAGTAGTAGTGGAATAATAGTATAAATAGCATTATAGTAGTAGCAATATAGTTGTGTCAGCAATAGTAATATTAGTATAATAGTAATAATATAGTAGTAGTAAAAATAATAATAGTAATAGTTTAATTGTACTAGTAGTAGCAGTAGTATAGCATTATTACCATTAATAGAAGTATAGTTGTACTAGTGATAGTATAGTAACAGTAATATTACTAATAGTCATATAATAGAAGTAGTAGTATAATAGCAGCAAAAGTATCATAGTACTTAGTAGTAGTATAGTAATATACTATTATAGTAATATAGTAGTATGATAGCAGTAATATAGTAGTATAGTAGTATAGTTATGTTACTACATTAGCATATAATATAGTAGTATAGTAATACAGTAATATCATAATAGTAGTATACTAGTATTAGTATAGTTATAGTAGCATACTGGCATTAGTATAGCACTAGAAGTATAGTAGTAGTAGTATACTTATGGTAGTATTGTAGTAGTAGTAGTATAGTAGAATAATAGTATCAATATAGTAATAGTAGTATACTAGTATTAGCATAGCAGCAGTATAGTAATTGTAGCACAGTGTTAATATCGAAATAGTAGTATAGTAGTAGCAGTTGTTGTAATAGTAGTATAATATTAATAATAGTAATCATAATAGTAGTAGAAGTATACTACCAATAGTATAGATGTATAGTAGTATAATAATAGTATAATAGTAGTATTCTGGTATAGTGGTATACTAGTAGCAATAATATAAGAGTACAAGTAGTAGTATATCTGTATTAGTAGTGGTAGTAGTAATATAGCAGTATACTATTAATATTTAATATTATAGATATATAGTAAATATAGCCATAGTAGAAGTAGAGTAGTACAGTAGTAGTAGAAGTATAACAATAGTGGTAATAATATAATAGTGGTAGTACTACAATAATAATAGTAATATAGTAATACACTAGTTTTAGTACAGTAATAATAGTAATAGTATATTAGTACAATAGTTATAGTATAGCAGTAGTAGTATAGTGGTATAGTAGTAATAGTTTAATACTAGTATTATTATAGTTGTGTAGTAGTAGTGGTATAGTATAGTAATACAATTATATAATAGTAATAATAATATAGTAGTAAAGTAGTATAGCAGTATTGCTAGTATGTACCATTACTAATATAACAATTATCGCAGTTTAGTAATATAGTTATATTTTTGTTATAGTAGTAATAATAATAGTAGCAGTAGTATAAACATAGTAGTATAGTAGTAAAGTAGTATAATAGTAACAATAATATAGTAGTAGTATCAATATGGTAGTAACAATTAATATTGTTATTGTTGAAATATAGTAGTAGTAAAATACCAATAGTAGTATTATAGTATAATAGTATAATATAGTAGTATAATAATATAATAGTATAGTATTATAGTAGCACTCGTAATAGTGATTTTTGTATAATAGTTGTAACATGATAATAGTTATAGTAGTATAATATTAGTAGAATACAAATAATAGGATTATAGTAGTCGTATTGAAGTATAGTAGTAGAGTAGTAGTATTTTAGATGTATTAATATAATAATAATAGTATTAGTAGTAGCATAATAGTAGTAGTATAATAGTATTATAATTACAGTATAATAGTAGTATAATTGTAGTAGTATGCTAGCAGTATAGCAATAGTGGTAGTATAACATAATAACAGTATTGTAATAGCCGTATAATAGTATAGTAGTATAGTATTAATATACAAGTATAATAGCATAGTAATATTACTATAGTTGTATAATAGTGTAACAGTACTTATTGTCGTGTTATAGTAGTGCAATAGTATGATCGTAGTAGTAGTATATAATAGTATCATAGCAGTGTTTATATAATAGTAGTATAGTAGTGTTAGTATAGTAGTAGTATAGTAGTGTTAGTATGGAAGTAATAGAGTACAGTTGTATAACAGTGTCAGTATAGTATTAGGTGTATGATAGTAGTAGTATATTATTATTAGCATAGTATGAATGGTAATATATTAATATCAATATGATAGTAGTAGTATAGTGACGTTCACATAGAATTAATTCCATTATAATAGTAGCAGTAATATTACTGGACTAATATACTAATAGTAGTATATTAGCAGTTACTGTATAGTAATGACAGTATTAGTAGAAGTATAGTTGTAGTAGTAGCATAATAGTAATATCAGTAGTAGTATTGTAGTATATTAGTACTAATAATATTATAGTGGCAGTAATCGCAACAATAATAGTAGTATATCAATAGTTGTAATAATAATAGTAGTCGTATACTAGTTGTAATAGTAATAATAATAATATGGTAGTAATAAAAATAGTAATGTAGTAATAGTAGTATAAAAGTATTAGTAAAAGTGTTAGTAAATGTATAAGAGTATTAGTAATATTATAGTAGACATGGTATAACAATAGTAGCAATAGCAATAGAAGAGTTGTAGTAGAAGTATGACAATATATTAATAATAATGGTTGTTATTGTAGTACTTATTATTATAGTAGTAATATTAGTAATATAGTACTATAGTAATTCTAGTAGTAGTAGAAATAATAATATAATAATACAGTAAAAGTTGTATAGTTTTAGTATTATAGTGGTATAGTAATAATAATTCAATATTATAATAATATAGTAATATGTTAATATATTAGTAGTTGTTGTATATTAGTAGTACTATAGTACAAATAGTAGTATAGTAATTGTATAGTAATAGTAATATAATAGTAATTGCAGTATTATAGCACTAATTATATTGTAATATACTAAAATAATAATAGTTATATAATAGTAGTAATATAGTAGTATAGTATATTATTTGTAATAATATAATAGTTGTAATTGTATGGTAGTAGTATATTAGCAGTAGTAGTTATATAGCAATAGTATAAGTATTAGAATAGTAATAGTACAAGTAGTAGTATCCTAGTATAGTAGTAATATAACTGTAAAAGTAGTATAATAGTTGTAGTGATAGTAGTAGCGTAATAACAGTAGCAGTAGTAAAATAATATTATTATAATAGTATTAGTATAGTTGTAGTAGTAATATAATAGGATAGTAGTATAATAATATAGTACTAGTATGATGGTAATATAGTAGGAGTAGTATAGTATAATAATAGTAATTGTTATCATAATATAGCAGTAGTAGTAATTCTTGTATAGTAACAGTAGTATAGATATATTAGAAGTGGTAATATTAACAATATAATAATAGTAGTATAGTAGTATATTAATATAGTTATAATATTAGAAACAATAGTATACTAGTAATATAATAATAGTAGTAGTATAGTAGATATAATACAATACTATTAATAGTAGTATTAGTGTAATATTATTAATAGTAGTAGTAGTATTGTAATAATAGAATATTTGTAGTTGTAATATAATAGCAATAATCGTTATATAGTAGTAGTAGTATAGTATTGGTAGAAGTAATAATAGTCGAAGAGTAGTAATAATAGTATTTTAGTAATAATATATTAATTGTATTATAATAGTGTAGTAATAATATACTGATATACTAATATGGCAGCATACTGACACCATTGTAATAGTAGAAGTAGTAGTATAGTTTTAATATAGTGATAGTAATAGTACAATAGTAATAAATTAATAATAGCAATAAAAGAATTTGTATAATAGTACTAATAGCAATAGCATAATAGTGATAATAGCATTATTGTATAATAGTGGAAATCATAATATAGTTGTAATAGTAGTACTATAATAATTATAATATAGTACTACTATATTAGTAGGAGTAATATAATTTTAATAGTATATCAATAATAGTAGTAGTATAGTAGTATAATAATAACAGTAGTATCACAGTAATAATAGTATGTAAGTATTATTACAGCAGAAGTAAGATGATAGTAATAGTAATCGTAGTAGTATTGTATAATAGTAAAAATAGTAGTATGTTGTTGTTCGAAGTGGTACTATAGTAATAGTAACAGTAGGAATACTAGTTTATAATGGTAAAGCTAGTAATAGTCTTGTAGTAGTTTTATTATATTAGTAAAAGTAGTGGTAGTAGAATAATAATAGTAGTAATATAATTATAGCAGTATCTTAGTAGCAGTAGTATAGTTGTGTAATAGTATATTAGTAGAAGTAGTAGTATTTTAGTAGTGTTATATCATAGTAGTAGTTGTTGTATAATAGTAATATACTACTACTATTATAGTATAAAGATTATTATACTATTACTATTACTACTATAACTATATTACTACCGCTAAACTACCGCTATTATACTACAACAACAACAACAACAATAATAGTATAACTAATACTATACTACTATTAATACTATTATATTATTACTATTATTAATATTACTATATTGTTATTATTGTTATACTACTATTACTATTACTATTAAGATTCTATGCTACTAATATACTATTATACTACTTTTATTATTACTACTGTTATTATACTACCATTATTAAAAAAATACTACTGCTATTGTACAACTACCACTACTACTATATTTTCTATTACTCCTAATACTACTACTACACTATTACTGCAATAATAGTTTTATTCCTACTAATACTATTACTATACGACAACTATTATTATTATACTATTATAACTACTACAATATTAGCAGTATTGTTATTATTATACAAATACTACTACTGCTATACTACTAGTATTGCAATCTTACTACTTTGATAACTTCTATATTACAGCTCTATTACTATTCCCACTATTATAGTATAACTACTACCACTATTATAATATTGCCACTATAGTACTATTACTATTATGATATTACTATTATATTACTACCATAATTATATAACTAAAATACTACTAGTATTACTATTTTAATACTATAACCACTATAACTACTAGTATATTAATATTACTACTACAACAATACTTCTATTACTATCATACATGACAACTACTATATTACTACTATTAGTATAATACTATCAATATTTCTATATAACTAATACTACAATAGTACAGTATTACTATGACTGTAACTACTATCACTATATTATTCTAACAACTATTGTTCTAGTACTATTATATCATACTATTATTGCTACTATTATAATACTATAACTACTACTACTAATATATTATTAGTACTACTATACTTTAAGTACTATACTACTATTAGTGCTAATATACTACCAATGTCATACTACTGTAAAACTCCTACTATACTTTTACTGTTATTAGACTATACTACTACTACACTTCTACAACTATCATTATATTACCAGCACTACTACTATACTACTATTATAGCTACTACACAACTTTCACTTCTAATATTACCACTACTACTACTATATAGCTATAATTACTGGTATAACACTACTACTAAACTCCTATTACTTTTACTACTATCAAGAAACAACTACTAGTATGATTACTAGTATAGTACTTCTACTATACAACAACTGCTACTATTACTACTATTACCCCTACTACTATACTAATATACTAGTATAACTACTATTATTATATCACTACTTCTATTATACTATTGTTACTATTATACTACTAATTATACTATTTTTATTATACTACTAATACTACTCTACCAATATACTGCTATTATTACTATTGTTGGTTGACTTCTTCTGATAATTAACAGCCTCATTAGTATGTTGCGGATTAAGTTTGAGGCTTCGCTAATGACTTTTAGGGTTGGCTTAGTCAAGTGTTACCGATAGCTTTTGGGGTTTGTTTAGCATTGAAGCATGGGTGACAGCTTTAAGCATGCTATCAGTTAACTTTGCTCAAAAATTAACAACCTTATTGGCATGTTGTCAATTGAGTTTGAGGCATCACTGATGGCTTTTTGAGTTGTCTTAGCTAAGCATCTTCAACAACTTTTGGGGTTGGTTTAGCTTTGAAATGCAGTTTGACTTAATTTAGAGTTCTATTCAAACTTGTTGTGGTTTAGATCACATAAGAGTTCTACTCAAACTTATTATGAGTTCCAATATGGTTTGACTCAATTTCAAGTTCTATTTGAACTTATTGGGGTTTAGTTCGATTATGATTTGACTTAATTTAGAGTTCTATTTGGACTTGTTGTGGTTTAGCTCGAATGTGTTTTGACTCAATTTAGAGTTCTATTTGACCTTGTGGCAGTTGTGGTTTGACTCAATTCAGAATTCTATTTTAACTTATTATGATTGAATTCAAATATGGTTTGACTCAATTTAGAGTTCTATTTAAACATATAGTAGTTTAGTTCAAATATGATATGACTCAATTTAGAGTTCCAATCAAATTTGTGGTAATTTAGTTTGAATGTAATTTGACTTTATATAGAGTTCTTTTTGAGCTTGTTGTGGTTTATTTTGAATATGATTTAACTCAATTTAGAGTTCTATTCGAACTTGTTGTGGTTTAGTTAGAATCTTATTTGATTCAGTTATATCTCAGTTCAAATTTATTATGGTTTGTCCAATTAGTGTTCAATTCTAATTTGTTTTAATTTAGTTCGAACATTGTTTGACTCAATTGGAGCTCAGTTCGAACACATTTTGATTCTATATAAAGTTGATTCCAACTCGAATTTACTAAGGTTTGAACCAACCACTTAACCCAATTATGGTTGAATTTGAACCTAGGTCATTAGTTTTGTGACTTAAATGGATGACCAATTGGTGTACCAGTCGACAAGCCAAAATAGGTTTCATTTTAGGCTTAATAGAACCAGACTATCGGTTCAGGTATTGGTCATCTAATAGAGACGATCTTTCCGTAGTTTATAAGAACCAGACGATTGATTGGGAAACTAGTCACCTAACAGAAAACCTGTGGTTTCTTGGTTCACTAGAATTGGTTGACTAGTTGAGGGTATCGATCGATTAAGAGAGCTTTGCTAGTTATGTTTGAGTTTGATTGATCGGTCAGTCTGTAGAGTACTTTTCTACTTGTTTGGACTAGTTTCAGTCCATTTGTCTTTATCCATTCAAGTTTATTTAGTACTTTGTTCAAGACACTTTGCTTTGGATTATTTATTTCAACCAAACTAACTTGAGTTTAATGTAGTTGAACCATTTAAACAATTCATGTTTATTAGATTTATTTTGGTCTAAGAGTCTTCGGACAATTATAATGACTTTGGGTGAGCCTGCAAGTAGACCTTAAGTTGCTTTGGCTTTCAAGCTACCTGCAGCTTGGCCATTGGTTGATTTAGATTTTCAAACAAGTTTGCAGGCTATTCTTTAGTCGATTAGACTTTTAGCCATGCCTGCAAGCTAGCTTTTAGTAAGAGTTTGATTTTCGAATGAGCCCGCAAGCTAACCCTAAATAGATTGGATTTTCATATGAGCCCCGCAAACTAAACTTTCATCTAAATAGACTTTCAAGTAAGCTCGCAGACTGACTTTTAGTCCAAATTGGCCACTATTATACAATAATAATTATTACTACTACTACTACTATTAATATTATGATACGATTATACTACGACTACTCTGACTACTACTACTATACCACTACTATACAACTAGTATACAATTTACTACCACAATACTACTTTACTACCACTACTCTTACTATGATAAGAATATGTTAATGCTATTATACTACTACTATAACTCTTGCCACAATCCGAGTATGCTACTACTACAATACTACCGCTACTACTACATCTTTTATTCTATTAATTCTACTAACAGTACAAGTATTATGCTATACTAGTAGTATAATACTATACCATACTACTATAATTTAACTATATTGTACTAATATACCATACTTTTATACTACTATTATTATTATATAATAACTATACTAATACTACTTTTATTATATTGCTAGTATACTATACCACTACCTTGGCGACTATTGATATAATACTACTACTATTACTACTAGTTTATAACTACTATACTACTACTGTACTATACTACAACTACTATTAGTATTGTTATAACCCAACTATTGTAAGTGGTACTGTGCTATATTACTATTATACTAAAATACTATGTTATTGTACTACTACTACTACTATAGCATTATACTATACTACTATACTACCACTACTAATATACTACAACCATAGTACAGTCACTACTGCTATACTACCACTATAGTATACTGCTATACTACACTTATACT
Organism: Trichopus zeylanicus subsp. travancoricus; assembly: GCA_005019695.1. NCBI lineage: Eukaryota > Viridiplantae > Streptophyta > Magnoliopsida > Dioscoreales > Dioscoreaceae > Trichopus > Trichopus zeylanicus. The sequence continues at coordinate 202,203 of RXID01020757.1, read as the reverse complement.
ATAACTATATTATTGATATAATTTTTTTTTTAGTTACTAGCATTTACCACTAAAACTGTGCTTTAAGTAGGGTTCAAATCAACAACCTCTCACATAAAAAAGATTAGTATAACCACCAAGCTAATGTTTAAGGCATACTATTAACATAATTATGCTATTATACTACCGTTATACCACTTATACTACTATATTACAATTATACTACGACTACTAGTATACTATCATAATTAATATTAAACAGCTATTACTATATCACTAACATACTTTTATTGCTAGTAATATATTAGTACTACTATTATATGACTTCACTAATATACTACTAATATTACTATTGCAACTATATACCATTAGCACTAATAGAACTACTACTATATTAATATATTACAATTGTAATATAATAACAATACTATTACTGCTACTCACTAATACTACTATAATTATATTAGTACTATAAGTAGTACTATTATACTAAACTACTACTATTATGCTACTACTACTATATTGATATACGACTTCTAGATAAATATTATTACTACTACTAGTTTTACTATACTACTACTGTAATAATATGTAGCTACTATATTAGTATAAGTGATACTACAGCTCTTGCTACTATGCTTCTACCATACTCTGACTACATTGCTATATTACTACTACACTACAGTTATCGCTATAATAGTACTATTATTGTTATTGCCATATTAGTGCAACTATAACTATATTACTATTACTTTTACTACTTTTACTACCATAATAATATACTACTGTTACTATTATACTACTACTAATATTATATTACTACTAGTACAATTACAATATTATATTATCAATATATTACTATATTGCTACTGCAATATTAATACAACTACAATTTACTACTACTATAGTACTATATTCTGTTACTATACTACAACTACTACTACAACTATAACAACTATTACTGTACTAATACTATTAAAATACTACAACTACTATACTAGGACAACTGTTAGTATTATAAATACTACTGCTAAAACTAATATATTATTACTAGTACTACTATTATATTATAGAACTTTTCTGCTACTGCTGTTATATTACTATTACCACTGTACTATTATTATTAATACTATATTATTACTACTAATACTATTATTATACTGTATTACTATTGTACTATTACTACAATACTACACCACTACTGTACTACTACTACACTGCTACTATACTACCATGATATTAGCACTATATTAATGCTACCACTACTACTAGTATACTATAATATTCGTACTATAGTACTATCAATATACTATCATACTATTGTTATACTACTAATAGTACTATTATTATACTATAATTATACTGCTAATATAATACTGCTATACTAATACTACAACCACTATTGTTTTTACTAATATATTTCTACCATACTACTACAAATTTACTACTACTATACTAGTACTACTGCGAGTGCTACTATACTACAATATTACTACTATAATACTAATTCTATACTACTACTATGACTGTTAGTAATTCTACTACGCTACGACTATACTACTAATATATTGCTAGTAGCACAATACTATAATACTAGTACTAATACTATTAGCATTATTACTACTATACTACTATTATATTAATACTGTATTACTATACTACTACTATAATAATATACCACTATTGCTATACTACTACGACTGTCACTAGATTACTACTGCGATTACTATTACTCTATTGATACTACTGCTAGCACTATAATACTACTATTATACTACTATATGTACTACTATAATACTAGTATACTACTACTTTTACTACTATTATTACGACTATATTTCTACCATTGTACTACTACTACTATCATACCACTATACCATACTACTATTATATATGACTATATTAGTACTATACTGCTACTATTACTATAGTACTATACTATTCTACTATAATAAACTAGTATACTTCTATTACTAATATAATAGCACTATACTAATACTATTATTATACTATGACTACTATTATATTGCTATTACTTTATGACTTTACTACTACTATCATACTACTATATTACCACTACTATCAATAAAGTATTACCTCTACTACTAGTACTACTACTATACTATAGTATTAGTACTACTGTATTATTATACTATACTTTTATACTATTACTACACTACCGCTACTATGCTAATACTATTATACTACTGTTACTATATTGATACTATAATAATATACTACTACTACAATATTACTATGATACTATACTAGTATAACTACTGTTGCTATTCGCACTACTAGTATGCTATATTACTATTATATTGTTATACTATACTATGACTATGCTACTATGACTATAATACTGTGACTAGTAATATACTATTACTACTACTATTATACTACTATTATACTACTACTTTATAGCTAATATACAATTACTACAACTATACTACTATTATGCTATTATTGTACTACTATTATATTACTACTATTACTACTACTTACTGCTACTATACTACTATACTACTACTACTATATTGCTACTACTGCTAGTATTATACAGCTACTATACTTCTATTATTACTACTACCATATTACTACTATACTACTACTAGTATGCTACTTTTATACTAGTACTATTATACTACTATACTACTGTTGCTACTACTACTAGTTAGTACTAATTTTATATTATTAGAATATTACTACTGCTATCATACTACTATTCTATTATTAGTACCACTATTGCTACTTGTACTATCACTATACTACTATTGTTACCTCTACTATTGTACTATACTACTGCTACTTTACGACTTCTACTACAGAACTACTACTAATACTACTACTCTACTACTAGACAACTACTAGATAACTATTATACTGCTATTATACTACTACTATACAAGTATAAAACTACTATAATGCTATATTATTACTACTACAACTATACTACTGCTCTACTATTACTATGATTGCTATTACTATACTATTATACTAATACTGCTATGCTACTTTTATTACTAGTACTATACTATTACTACTATATTTAGACTATTATACAACTATTATTATAGCACTACACCTATTTGTGTACTCAAACAATCTAAAATTTTCATTTATTATTTTGGGTTTATTCTTTGGGGTCTCTCGCTATTATAAGTGATCGATTTTGGCTCCACAAATTCTGACATATTTGATGAGACATGACTTCACCTCCAAGTATAGAAACCTAATTAGCCTAGACATGTAGTAAATGAAGAAATACAAAAACTAATGGTTGATTTTCCATCAGAAAAAGGGAAATACCATTATCAAGTGATTCCCCTACCTCAACCTATACTATCACCCTCAGTGAAAGATTTGTGGTACACTTTTCTTAATAACGATGACTGTGAGGATAATAAGACTCTACATAAATACAAATTAGCTCCTCACCTTTCATTTAGGGGGTAGAGACCTCTCATCCATGGAGTAAAGACTAAGTCCACCTAGGGAGTAAGGGCCAAACCCATTCAAGAGACTAAGGTCAAATATTATTATGTCAAACCTCGATGAAAAAGTAGAGTCTATTAGTATAAACTAGGGTATCAGTCCTCTAGAGACTTGGCAATAGGCAAAAGTTAATTTCTGATTGCCTATAATGCCTTTTAGAAGGCAAAGATAGTCATTGATGATATCTGGTGGAGTTGGAATCTCTTAACCACCCTTGCCTACCAAAGCCCTGTGTTAGTTTTAGAAATGCAAGTGTACATTGTTATAACAAATAAAGTCCATTTGCACATGCCAACAAAGTACATCTTGTGCGGCAATTGAGCCCCTATCTATATAGCAAACAAAGTACACTTTCATGTGGCAAACAAAGTCCATTTTGTCTAATGACCAAACTTGCATTTACATGGCAATTCAAGTATGCTTCTATATGAAAAATTAATATCCATCTTGTGTGGTGATCAAGTCCACATTTATATGATAATTCAAGTCCATTTTCATGTGGCCAATCAAGTCTACTTCCATATGACAAATAAGGTCCATTCTACATGGCATCCAAGCCCTACTTAAAGGGCAAATTAACTCTATTTTTATGTGGTTAACAAAAGTCTACTTTCACATGGCAAATTAAATCTATTTTTACCTGATGATTCACGTCCACTTTTATATGGAAAGCAAAGTTTATTTTATGTGATAATCAAGCCCATATTCGGATTAAAGTTTTAAAAATTGACTGAAATATTTTAGTTTAGGCCAAAATATTTTGGCCAGTATTTCAGATTCAATTGTTAGGGTTTATGAGAAGCTTGAAGTAAGACAACTGAGTTCAACTTGAACCTTCCAAGCATGATCTTGGCCCTTGCACTTTGCCACTCAGTAGGGCAAATTAACTCTATTTTTTTTCTTCTTCTTCTTAAAGTCTACTAGCATCTGAGATGGCAATGAAGCTATCCACAGCATAGAAGAAGGTGGAGTATGATAAGAAGTTATGCTACTCTTGGATAAGTACAGCTAGGTGCTGATCACCACCAGTAAATGATAAGAGCACTGATAGCCTTCAATCCAAGACCATAATAGCTTCCTCATCTCTATCTATGAGGTCTATAAAGAACATAAACTTAGCGATTAGCTAGTTATCCAAGTCTAGATTTAGTAGTAATGGTCGATGGAGCACCAGGTTAGGCCAACTAAAGTGTTGCAAGAAGAGCACATCTCCTTTATCTCATTCATGATTTTAGTAATAGTAGTAATAGTAGTTAGTAGTAATACTAGTAGTAGTGGTATTGTAGTAGTAGCATAATAGTAGTATAGAAGTAGTAGTAGTAGTAGTATAGTAATAGTAGAGATAGATATGCTTTGATAAGATGACAAGCAAACCAAAAGAAAATAATGAGAGGAGAGTTAGGGAATAAATGAAAAGATAAGTATTTCACTATAAAAGTAATGATGTAGAATGACCACATCTTAGATTAGAAATAGATGACAAGCAAGCTCACCACCAATATAATAATATAAGCAACAACACCTAAGATTAAAAGTTAGAGTAATTTGTCACACTTGAAGGAATTCAAGTTATATGAATTGATAAGCCTTGAAATTCAATTCAAGAACCAACTTAACAAAAGTTTGATTAAAAGGAGAACTTATAGCTACTAGATACTGTATAATAAATATAGCACTTCAAAAATACTAAACATTTACATTGGAAACTAGTTAAAAGAATGTTATAATTTTAAAAGCCTCCTAGGATTCCAAGTAACATTAAATTTAATCAAATAGGGTAATCCTCCACTTAAGAAGATTCTAATAGGCTAAACTAGAATTTCAAATGGGTCAGCCTACTTCTTTTGGAAAGAAAAGGGTTTGACCTAGCTTGGCCTTTGACCTAATAATTGGCTCAATATTCTCTTCAATTTGGTTATCACTAGCTGATGCATTTAGTAGAAGTATAGTATTAGTATAGTAGTAGTACTAATAATAGTAGAAGTATAACAGTATAGTAGTGCTGGAATAGTAGTAGTAGTAAAAGTGTTAGTAAAGTAGTAGTAGTATAATATAATTATAGTAATATATTAGCTGTAGGAATATAGTAATAGTTGTGTAAAAGTAGTATAATAGAATTAGTCATAATAATATCATAATAGTAGTATAACAGTAGTACTACTATACTAGCAGTAGTAATAATGGTACAATAGCAATACTAATAGTATAGCAATAATAGTAGAATAGCAGTAGTAGTATCGTAAAAGTAGTGTAATGATACTAGCAATATAGTAGAAGTAGCAGTATAGTCGTAATAGTATAATTGTAGTAGTAGTAATAGCATAATTGTAGTATAATAGTAGAACCATACATAATTGTAATTTAATATTATAATAGTAGTAATTATAGTAGAAGTATAATAGTATAGTAGTAGTAGTAGGATAATACTAGTAGAAGTGAAATTATAGCAGTAGTATAGCACTAGAAATAGAAGTGGTAGTAGCTAGACATATCAAAATAGGGTTCTAGCCCACAGACCATCCCGTTATGGCCTGAAATCTATAGTATTCAGGCCTGAGCAGCCCGCACGTATGACACGATTGGGCCGGGCACGACATGGCCTATAGGCCATCTTGGTCTGTTATTAAATTCTCTTTTCCTATCCTAGAATCTAATTCTAGTCCTTAGAAGAAAGTCCAAGAACATTAACCACTAAGCTATCAAATACTACTTGTTATTATTATATTATATTATATTATATTATATTATATTATATATATATATATAATTTTTTAAAATCAGGCTAGGCACAGCATGGCTCATAAGCCTATGAACCACAGGCCATGCCTGACACCTGTTTATTTTTTTTCTGGGTCGCACTAGGCACGACCCATTATTATTTTGGGGCATGTCTGGCATGGCCCAAAATATTTTCGGTTTGCTAATAAAATGGGTCATGCCAACCTGGCATAGCCCGTTTGACACCTCTAGTGGTGGCAATATCATAATTATAGTATTGTAGTGTAATAGTATAATTGTAATATAGTAGTAGTAGAAGTAATAGTATAGTAGAAGCAGTAATATAATAGTATAGTAGAGAGATATAAAATAGTAGTATAGCATCACTACACTATACTAGCACTATTAGTAGTAGCAATAGTTTAGAAGTAATAGAAGTAGTAATAATATTAGCAATACATTACTTATAGTATAAAAATATAGTATTAGTAAGTAGTACTAGAAATAACAATAGTATATTAGTAGATAGAAGTAGGATACTAATAATATAGTAGCAATAGTACCAGTATAATAGTAATTATAGAGTAATATAGAAGTAATTAGCAATAGTTGCAATAATAGTAAGATATCTATAGTATAGAAAATTTATAGTAGTAGTATTATAATAGTAGAATAGTAATATTATATCAGTACTATAATAGTAGTATCGTATTAGTAGTACTATTCGTAGAAGGATAATAGTATAGTAATATAATATTTTAGTAGTAGTAATATAGCTGTACTATTGTAATTTAGTATTAGTAGTAATAGGAATAGTTGTAGTAGTAGCAGTAATAATAGAGTAGTAACACTAATGTAATAGTAGCAGTACTAATATAGTAGCGCAAGTACATGTGTAGTAGTATGATAATGGTAGTATAGTAATAGTAATATAGTACAAATAATAGTAGTAGTATAGAACTACTAGTATAGCAGTAATGGTATACTCATAGTAGTGTTAATTGTAGTATAGTTGTTCTAATGGTATAATAGTATAATAGTAATGTAATAGTAGTATAATAATAGTACTATTTGTAATAGTATAGTTATTATAAAGTAGAAGTATGATAATAATATAGCAGTAGTAGTAGTAATAGTAAAAGTAGTATATTTATAGTAGTACAAGTATTAATAGTTTTTGTAATATAGTAGTAGTACTAATAATATAATAATAGTAAAATAGTAATAATAATAGTATACTACAAATCATAATAGTATACTATAAATATTAGTGGTATACTACCAATAGTAATAAGATAGAACTACTAGTATAGCAATAGTAGTTTAATTATACTAGTACTACTAGCAGTATAATAGTGTTAATCGTATAATATCATAGTAGTAATGTAAGGCTCCATTTGGTTCAGGATCAGAATCAGGATTTTTCTATCTTAATCGACCTAACATTCCAAACCAAATGGTGCCTAATAGCATTAAATTATTAACATAATGTTATAACCAAGGTTTTAAGTTTTGATTTCGGGATCGGTAGTAGCACCTACCAAAACTGATCTATTTTAGTCATTTCAGTCTCGTTACAGTCTTGGTCAAATCATTTTTAAATTTTTTAAACTAAAATTTGACTTTCAATTTTAAAATATTTAAAAAAAATTTAAAATGAGAAAAGCCAAGAACCAATAATATTCTATATATATATATCTATATGTAAAGAGTATTAAATTAACTTTTTTTGGAAGAAAAACATAAAATATGAAACAGAAAAAAAGTGCTACTGGGAGGATTTGAACCCAAGTCATTTATAACCCAAGAAAAAGCCTTAACCATTAGGCTAATAGTATTTTACAATATGAATAAAATATATAGAGTCAAATAAGATATTTGTTAAATTTGAAACCGAAAGTATAGATCAAAATATTTCAGTCAAAATTGGAAACCATGGTTATAACGGAGGAGTATAATTGTATTATAGTATTACTATAGTAGTAGTAATAGTAGAAGTAGTAATAGAATTAGTAGTTTTTGTAGTATAGTAGTAGTACAATATTATAATAATAATATTGTAGTAATAGTAATATACTACTAATAGTAGTATAAAACTACTAGTATAGTAGTAGTGTAGTTATAGTAGTATTAGTAGTAATATAATAGTAGTATAATGGTAGTATAATAGTATAATATTAATACAAAAGTATAATAATTGTAGTATAGTAGTAATAGTTGTAGTAGTAGTAGTAATAGTACATGAGTAGTATAATAGTACTAATACTATTGTACTATAGTAATAGTAGTAGTAGTAGTATATTCGTATGATAGAAGTATTATAGTACTAATTTAATAATAGTAGTATTAGTCGGAATAGTATAGTAGTAGTAATAATAGAAGTGCTATAGAAGTATAGTAGTTATAATATAATAGTATTATAGAAGTAGCATTATAGTAGTATTAGTGGCAGAGTAGTATAGTGGCAGTAGCAGTGCAGACATAGTTTGGTAGTATAGTAATAGTAATATAGCAGTAGTAGTAGTAGTTTAATAATGGTAGTAGTACTAAAATAGTAGTAAAGAAGTAGCCATTATATTATAGTAGCAATTGTAAAATAATATTATAGTAGCAGTGATAGTAACATATTATTTGTAGGAATAATAGTATAGTTGTACTAAAATAGTAGTAGTATAAGAGTAATATAGCATTAGTAATAGTATAGTACTAGTGTAGTAGTATAGTATAACATTATAATCATTTAGCATGGTTATATAGCGGTATAGTAGTAGTGTAGTAGTTGTACTGCAGTAGTAGTATTATACTAGTATTTGTAGTAGTACGGTACTAAGTAGCAGCGGTAGTTTAGTGTAGTAGTAAGAGTATAGTAGTAGTATGGTAGTGGTAGTATAATGGTATAGTATAATAATAAAAAATAGAAGTATAGTATTAGTATAGTAAGTAGTACTAATAACAACACTAGTAGTATAGTAGTAGTAATGGTAGAACTAATATAGCATTATAGTTTTATATTAGTAGTATACTAGTATTATAGTATTAATTATGTTATAGTAGCATAGTTTAGTAATATAGTATAGTAGAAGTATAGGATTATAGCGTAATAGTATAATATATTGGTATAATAATAGTCTAGTATAGTTGTAGTAGTATAGTAGTAATATATTAATAGTATTAGTAATAAAAGTATAGTATTATAGCAGTGTAATAATGTCATACTAATAGTAGAGTAATATATTAGTAGTATTAGTAATAATAGTAAAGTATTATAGTAGTATAATGGTATAATACCATTAGTAGAATGGTAGTATTGAAATATAGTAGTAGTAGTACCAATAGTAGTTACGATGACGCTAGTAGTGTTATAATAATAGTAATATAATAGTAACAATATAGTAATAATAGTAATATAGTAGTAATAGTAGCAATGTAAAAGTAGTTGCAGTATAATAGTAATAATTGTAGTATGATAGTCATACTCTAGTAGTAGTCATAGTATAGTATTAGTATTGTATTAGTAGTACTATAGTGTAATAGTATAATAGTATTATAATAATACTATAGCAATCCAATAGTACAAGTCGTATGGTAGTTACAGTATAGTGATAGTATAGTAGCAGTGGTGGTATAGTGGTACACTATAGTGGTAATGATATTATAGTAGTATAGCGGTAGTAGAAATATAGAAGTAGTTTAGTAATATAATATAATAGTATAGAGAGAGTATAGCATAGTAGAGTGCAAGTACTATTATTGTTGTACTACTACTATTACTATAGTACTACTACTTATGACTACTATACTTCTACTATGAATATACTGCTACTGTTGTAACTATACTACTATAATATTACTACTAGTATACTGCTACTAATTACTACTACTATTATACTTGTAGTAATATAGTAGCATTATAATAGTAGTAATCTCATAGTAATAGTAGTATATAAGTATTATTACTGTAGAAGTAAGATAATAGTAGTAGTAATCGTAGCAATGTTGAACAATATTAAAAGTAGTAGTATATTACTATTAATAGTAGTACCACAGTAATAGTAACAGTAGTAGTACTAGTTTATAGTGGTAGAAATAGTAATAGTATTGTAGCAATTTTATTATACAAATAAAGGTAGTTGTAGTAGTAGAATAATAACAGTAGTAGTATAATTGTAGCAGTAACATAGTTGTATAATAGCATATTAGTAGAGGTAGTAGTATTTTAGTTTGTTATAACATAGTAGTAGTTATTGTATAATAGCAATATACTAATACTATTATAGTACAAGCATTATTATACTATTACTATTATTAATATTACTATACTGCCACTGCCAAACTACTATTATTATACTACTACTACAACAACAACAATAATGGTACTACTAATACTATACTAACATAATTAATACTATACTACTATTGATACTATTATACTATTACTATTATTACTATTAATATATTGTTATTATTGCTATAGAATTATTACTATTACTACTACGATATTATACTACTAATATACTATTAATACTACTATTATTATATTACAATCACTACTAAAAATATACTACTACTTCTACTGTACTATTCCCACTACTGCTATAAGACTACTATTATTATTATACTATTAATATTACTACTATGCTAAAACTATTGGTATTATTATACAGATACTATTTCTGCTATACTATTTCTATTACTATACTAATACTATAGATATACAACTGTTACTTCTATATTGCGAGGCTACTACTTCATTGATAACTTATATATTACTACTCTGGTACTCCAATAATAATTAGGGTTGTGCATTCGATTAAAACCGAACCCAATTGAATTGAATAAACCAAACCAAAATTTTCAAATTTTTAAAATCCAAAACCGAACCAAACTGAATAGTATAGAAACCGAATCCGAACCGAACCGAAATATTTCAGTTTGGTTCGGTTATAACCGAATTGCAAACCAAATTTTTTACATGAGTCTGTCTAGATCTGGTCATTTGCATAAGATAAAAAAAAAAGGAAGTACCGGGTATTCAATAGATACATACCCAGTCCAATTGTAACTCAATAGATACTTAATCAATTAATCTCATATGCCACAATGGCACAAGCAAGACACTTCAAGAGAATCAAGACTTCAAGTCTTCAATAGTTCAATACTTCAACTTTAATACTTCATAGTTGTAGGAGCAACAGGAGCTATAGAGCAATATATAGTAACAAAAGCTGACAAGCTGCAGAACACTTCAACAGTTCAACTTCATGTAGCAGGACACTTCAAGACTTCAAGTCTTCAACAGTTCAACAATTCAACTTCATACTTGCAAGAGCAGCAGGACAATGTATAGTAGCAGAAGCTGGCAAGTTGCAAAATACTTCAACAGTTCAACTTCATGTAGCAAGACACTTCAAGAGTTCCAACTCTTCAACAATTCAACACTTCAACTTCATACTTGCAGGAGCACGCGAGCAGCAGGACAATGTATAGTAGTAGAAGTTAGCAAGTTGCAAAACACTTCAACAGTTCAACTTCATGGTTGCAGAGTTGCAAGACAATGTACAGTAGCAGGACAATTCTATAATATCATTCTTACAAGTCAAATAACTCAGCATCAGTAAGCTGCAATACAACAACTATGATTATGTGGTTCAAAATAAATATGATCAATTCAGTAATCAGTTAGCCTTTGAACTTTGAACGATTATATTAGGTCTATTAAGAAAAGCTTGAGGAATCTCCTGTAGTCCCGTGTACAAAAGTAACAAAACAGAAGTAACAAAACTCTATTATATATGCAAAATTGCATGAAAGATAAAAAATCAGAAGCCAGAAGTTCCAAATAGCATAACATTACTAGGGTGAAGCCAAAGGAGACAATGGTCCAATCAGTCACTTGCCCACATGCGAGCATAGCATGTGGCAATGAGCCAATGATTCAACATCTTCATCGCCTTAAACACCAAAAAAGAAAAAAAGGATCAAAAAGCTTATGAAAAATTCAACAAAAATCATTAAAAAAATCGCAAAACAATTCAAAGAGGGTCATACCATCATATTCGCCTTTGATCCATTGTCAAAACCCAGCATTCCTCTTTGGCTCTCCCCATGCGTGAATGGTAGGTAGTGGTTGCCTTCACAGGCCACCCAAAAGTCGTGCCATTGCTACAAAGCAAAGAGGAAAAAGCCAGAGTAGGGGACCATAGTCCAATTAGGAAGATTAACATGGAACACCTCAGCATCAAAACACCAAAGACAAAAAAAAAAAGAAATCTTACAAAAAATCAAAAAAATATTTAAAAAACCTCAAATAAAAGCAAAAATTCAAGAGGCTCAAATTTGGCTTTGATGCACCATCAAAAATGAAGATGCCTCCCCTCAAGCATCAACCCACTCCTACAAAGTAATAGTTGGATACATACCTGCTTTTGGATAGTTGGATACATGCATGATGCATCTAAATAAACTAAATTCACTTTTTCTATTGGATCATACTGTTGGACCTAAAAAAATAGTAAAATATCATCACAGTTAAAGAAATTAAGAAAATATCTAGTAACTGGATAAGGAACTAAGGACTGTAAGATCATAACTTCACACATGCACTGATGCTATGATGCACATGAATGATAAGGAGCCACATTGAAAGGCTATGAGCCTATGAAGATACAAATCAAGTTAATATTCAATAAAAAGGAGATATAAGAATGAATCTGCAAGAGATGACCATAACAAGTTAGAAACATGAAAAGAAATACATAAAAAAATAAGTAAGCATATTCAAACCTTAAATACTTTATAGAGTCTCAAAACATCAAAAGATGACTTCTCAAAATTCAATGGTTGTAACATCCAATTTCATCATTGTCAACTCTGAAATAAAAAAACCATTCAATGATTATTTGATCATAATAAAAAAAATATATAATCTAATAATAAAAATATTAGTAATGCAAATCTTACCCTATTGAATCTTTTCAAGTTCTTCCAAACTTTCCTCAACATTAATTTCTGTTTTTGATTTTTGAATCCAATCTTGAGTGCAAAGGAGAGCTTGTACTTGAGTCAAAGAGCTACGAAAATGATCAAGTATGCGCCCTCCTGTGCCAAAAGCTGATTCAGAGGCCACTATAGAGATAGGTATAGATAATATATCACGAGCCATATGTGACAGAATAGGAAATCTGCAGCTATTCACTTTTCAGAAGCCCAAAATATCAAAGTTTGGCTCATTCTTTTCAAGATCCTTTGACAAATACTTATCCAACTCAGCATCCATTTCATCACCCATGAAACTTTTTCTATGCTCAGTAAATAGACTACTTAAAATGTACTTTCCTGATTGCATTGGCATACTTGATCCTTCACCATCTTGCATTCCTCCCAGCTGTAGTCGCATCTTGTATTCTTTGAACAAATCATATACAACTTCATGAAATTTTCTCCTCATCATGACACCATTTTCACCTTCATACATTTTTTCAACTCCAAACTCAACATATTCTAACTTGTGTCTTGGATCAAAGGCGACAAGAACAAAAAGAAGCATATTAATCTTCTCTGTCTCACCCCAATACTTGTCATATTTTTCTTTCATCATAACAGCCATATCTTGGACTTTTGTATCACTGCTAACTTTCCACATATTCAAAAGAAGGGTTAACTTGACAAATTTCATCAAAAAATAAATTACTTGTAACATACATTGAGCCAGAAACTCGAAAAGTCAACTCATAAAAATGCTCTAAGAATGTAATAAGTCACCTAACATTTTGTCAATCAAAACATAGAGGAACTCCATCTTCATTATTAAGCTCATTACAGAAATTGCTATCTTCCTCTTCAAATTTTTCAAAATCCCATTCAAAAGTTTAAGCTGCTTCAAGCATCATATAGGTGGACTTCCACCTTGTAGATACATCCAAACAAAGACATTTTTTGCTTTCAATTTTTTCAGTTTCCACATATTCTTTGAACCTCTACCATCTTGCTGGAGAATATCTCACATATTTAACTGCAGATCTAACCCAAGCAATGGAATTTGTCATCTCTTTCAAACCATCTTTCACCACAAGATTAATGATATGTGCTATGCATCACATATGAATATATTTTCCTTGTGCCAAACAAGTGCCCCAATTCAAAATTTTTTTCTTCAAATAGGAAATAGCAGTATCATTTGAAGAAGCATTATCAACAATAACAGTCAAAACATTATCAATTCTCCATTCAGACAGACATTTTTCAATTGCTTTTCCTATACTTCACCCTTATGACTTGTAATTTTGCAAAAGTTCAAATCTTTTTTCTTCAATTTCCAATCAATATCAATATAATGTGCTATGATACACATAGTTTATGTTTTGAATTGAGGTCCAAGTATCAGTGGTTAAAAAAACTCTTTGTTTGGACTCTCTGAAATATTGTTTCAACTTTACCTTTTCATCATGGTAGAGTTGATAACAATCTCTAGTCATAGTCGAACGTCAAGCCATTCGAAATCTAGGACAAGCTTGAGACATAAAATATTGAAAACCTTCATATTGCACAAAACTAAAAGGCAGTTCATCAACAACAATCGTGTATGCCAGTGCTCTTCTAATTTTTTCTTGATCAAACTTCCAACTAGTTAGCACACACTCATTTTCCACTTCTTTTTGAATAGGTTGCATAGCAAGTTGTGTTTGATGTGTATCAATATTATATGGATATTTTTTGCATTGATTCATCTGATGTCTAAGAGATGAAGTACCATTTCTTTTTGAATCACAAAAGAATTCATTACCACAATAGTTGCATTTGGCTTTGGTCGACTTGTCTAACTGTGTGAACTTTGTGTAATGCTCCCATACTACTGATCATTCTGCTATTCTCTTTCTTGGCATTGGAGGCTTTGTACATGTAGATGCATTGCCCTCATTTGAAACTTCCATAGGCGTAGAACTTCCTTGAGAATTTGAAATTGGCATTGGACTTGGAATAACTAGATTTGTGTTCGAAAGCTCATGACTGTCATCCTTGTTTAACATCTATCAATAGAGGATACAGAATTATAGACTAAATCATATGAAATCAAAAAATACTAATTTAATTTCACAAAAATCAACCTAAATTTCATAATTTCATAAATCCTCTCATCTTGCAGCTTGATCCTGATGATGCCATTGTAGAAAAATGAGAGATTGAAGCTCGAAGCGTCGAAGCCTAGTCACAGAGAGATCTTGAGGTGTCAGGACTTAGAGCCTCAGAGGTGGAGGGGGGTGCAGGGGTTGACGAAAGTGATGTCACGTTGTTGAAGACTGAAGGATGCCGGGTTGCTGGAGAACTTCCGAACTCTTCTCACCATGACGATCGCGCGATGAAACCTATGATCCTGACACAGCGCAGCACCGCAGCTATAGGGATGAAGGAGAAGAATGATCGGGAGTTCAGGACTATGGATTTACTTATCTAACAATAAAATCATATGAAATCAAGAAACCCTAATTTAATTTCATAAAAATCAACCCTAAATATCATAATTTCATAAATCCTCTCACCTTGTAGTTTGATCCTGATGATGCCATTGTAGAAAAATGAGAGATTGAAGCTTGGAGCATCGACGGCTAGTCACAGAGAGATCTTGAGGCA
Source organism: Trichopus zeylanicus subsp. travancoricus (assembly GCA_005019695.1). Classification (NCBI taxonomy): domain Eukaryota; kingdom Viridiplantae; phylum Streptophyta; class Magnoliopsida; order Dioscoreales; family Dioscoreaceae; genus Trichopus; species Trichopus zeylanicus. The sequence goes on along the minus strand of RXID01020757.1, from coordinate 186,384 downwards.
TCGGGACTCAGAGGTGGAGGGGCGTGGGCGAAAGCGATGCCGGGTTGCTGGAGAACTTCTGAACTTTTTTCACCGTGACAATCGCGCGATGAAACCTATAATCCTGACACGGTGTAGGTCCGCAGCCGTAGCCCACAAGGATGAAGGATAAGATCGAGATTTAGGGTTAGGGTTGAAATGAGAGGCAAGAGCGGCGAAGTGGAGAACCAATTGCTGCTGATACCGCGTTATATATAGTTGTATTTGAACCGATTAGCCGAAAACCGAAACCAGTGGTCCAGACTTCAGTACATACACACATATATATAATTTGGTTCGGTTCAGTTTTTATGGTTTTCCAAAATCAATAACCGAAAACAGAACCGAATAACAAATTTTTGATTTTCAAAACCGAACCGAACCGAAAACTGAATAACCCGAACCGAATCGATTATTCGATTTTGGTTCGATCAGTTTATTCGATTTTAACCGTATAGTGCACACCCTAATAATAATAATAATAGTAATAATAATACTATTATATATTACTTCTATATTGCACTGTCACTACAATAATACTACTTGTATACTACTACTACTACTATTATACTACTATTATACTACTATCACATCTATATAACTAAAATACTACTAGTATTACTATATTAATACTATTACTAATATAACTACTACTATACTAACATTACTATTATAATAATCCTTCTACTACTATCATACATGACAACTATTATATTATTGCTATTACTATAATACTATCAATATTTCTATATAGATAATACTACTATAGTATAATATTACTACGACTACTACCACTATCACTATATTATTACAACAACTACGATCCTAGTACTACTATATTATACTACTATAACTGCTATACTACTATTACTAGTATTATAGTACTACAACTATGACCAATAATATATTATTACTACTAATATACTGCTATTAATATTCTATAATACTATTGTTGCTACTACTACGACAATACTGCTATTAGTAATTAGTACTACTACCGCTATAGTATATTATAACCACCACTATACTACCCTACTAGTACTATACTTCTACAACTACTACTAATAGTATAATACTACTACTATGCCTGCTAGTTCTACTATGACACTTTGCCTAGAACTACCATAGTACTACTATTATATTATACTATTACCACTAGTATACTACTACTACTATCGTGTAGTAGTACTAATATTATACTATTATTATTATACTTTATATATTATACTACTATTAGTGATACTATACTACTAATGTTATACTACAGTAATACTCCGATTATACTTTTACTGCTATTAGACTATATTATTACTATACTACTACAACTACCACTATACTACCACTAGTATTATACTATTACTACCATACTATAACTACAACTATCAAACTATAACTATATTACTATTGCTATTATACTACTGCTACTATTACTATTATACTTATATTACTATACTATAATTATTATATGACCACTACTACTACAATTAATTCTTTACTACTACACCTGCAACTATGTTTCTATTATTATAACTAATATTATACTACAACTATTATTATAGTACAAAACTACCACTATACTATTAGAATTACTTGTTAAATATTACTACTATTATACTACTATATTACTATACTGCAATACTACTACTACTATTATTTTATTATACTAATATATTACTACTACTACTACTCTAACTATAACTATAACTATTATACTACATTACTCTTACTGCTATGATTATACTATTCCTACTATTATAATACTATTACCACCACTATAATACTATTACTATTAGATACTATTATTACTATACTAATATGATTACTGTACCACCACTACTGGTATACTACTATTATAGCCACTATAGAACTGTCACTTTTAATATTATACCACTACTACTACTATATCGTTGCAATTACTGCTATGATACTACTATTAAACTACTCTTACTACTGCTACTATCAAAAAATAACTACTAGTACGGTTGCAACTATAATACTACTGCTATACAACAACTGCTACTATTGCTACTAGTATCACTACTACTATACTAATATACTAGTACTACTACTATTATTATATCACCACTTTCATTATACTATTGTTACTAGTATACTACTAATTCTACTATTTCCACTATACTATTAGTACTACTTTGTCAATTACTAATATTACTATTACTACTACTACACTACTATTGTACTGTAACTATAATATTACTACTAGTTCTACTACCGATATACTGCTAATTTTATTGGTATATTACTACTACTATTATATTATAACTACTGCTACTATTGTACTACTACAACTATACTATCAGTAAAAATACTATCATACTACTACTAATACTAATGCTACAAATACTATACTACTATAAATATTACTATTATACTTCTACTACTATTATATTGCAATACTACTAATATACTACTATTTGTTTTACTATCACTAGTATTATACTATTACAACTAGTATCGTAATACAACTATACTATCATTACTGCCATACTATTGCTACTACTTTTTTTTATACATTGAAACATATTATAAGACTAACTAACTAAGCGAGTTCAAGCCTACCTTAGGTTTGATTTGATTTGAAAAAGTAATTGGTGGCCTTGCCTTATGCTAATCATCTTCAATTAGAGAATAGACAGTCTCATTAGTGTGTTGTCAATTAAGTTTGATGTGTTACTTACAGCTTTGAGCATATTATAGACTAACCCTAATTAATCTTTGATCCAACCCTAATTAGGTACTTGATGGATCTTGGTTCAAAACTTTAATGTATTTGACTTCCCAATAGGCACAAGCCTCTATTCTAAGTTATAAGAAACCTTCTAAAATATGAAACCTAGCTAATAAAAATGGAAACAAGAAAGAAGAAAATCTAATTTATTGATTTCAAAAAAGGGGTACATGGTTTAAGCAAGGATATACGCTCACATTATAATTCAAGAAATTTAAGTTTATAATCGTGAATTGCATGAAATAAGTAAAGAAATGGGAAAAGCTTGATGCTCACTGCTGCCCCGCTCCTGTGTTCTAGAACGAGTTGAATTTGACTTAGATGGATGCTTGATTTGATATTTGGTGGATGTTCATGACTTGGCTTGATTTCAATGTGTGGTTGACTATCTTGGCTTGTGTTAGTTAACCTTATTAAGATCTAGAGTTTTACTGATGACTTTCTGTTTGTTGTCAGTGAACTTCTATCAATTCTTGACTTGAGAAAATGATTAATGGTCTTATCTTATGCTAATTATTTTTAATTTGATAATCAACATCCTCTTCATGTGTTGTCGATTAGGTTTAAAGAATTATTAATGGCTTTTGGAATTGGTTTAGCTTTGAAGTATGGCTGATGACTTTAATCATATTATCAATTAACTTCACTTGATAATTGATGGCCTCATTAGCATGTTATTGATTAAGTTTAAGACATCACCAATGACTTTTAGGGTTGTCATAGCCAAGCGTTACCAATGGCTTTTGGGATTGTTTTAGTTTGAAAGTGTGTCTAACGATTTTAAGTGTTTCGTTTGATGATTTTGTCTGATAATCAACAACTTCATTGCCTTGTTACAATTAAGTTTAAGGCATCACCAATGGCTTTTGAGGTTGGCTTAGCCAAGTCCCACCAATGGCTTTTGGTATTAGCTTAGCTTGGAAGTGTGACCAACAACTTTTAGCATGTTGTCAGTTAACTTCATATGATATTCAATGCCTCATTGGCATGTTGTCAACAAAGTTTGAGGCATCACCAACACCTTGTAGACTTGGCTTACCCAAGTGTCACCAATAGATTTTAGGGTTGGTTTAGCTTTGAAGTGTGGCTTACAGCTTTAAGTGTGTTGTTGGTTGACTTCATTTGATAATCGATAGCTTTATTGGCATGTTATTAATTAAGTTTTGAGGCTTCACTAATGACTTTTGGGGTTGTCTTAGCCAAGTGTTATTAATGGCTTTTGGGGATTGTGTAGCATTAAAGCATTGATGATAGTTTTAAGCATGCTATTGGTTAACTTTGTTCAATAATTGATGGCCTCATTGACATGTTGTCCATTGAGTTTGAGGTATCACCAATGGCTTTTCGAGTTGGCTTAGCTAACCATCTTCAACAACTTTTGGTATTGGTTTACCATTGAAGTGTGGTTTGACTTAATTTAGAGTTTTATTAAAACTTGTTGTGGTTTAGATCAAATAAGAGTTCTATTCAAACTTATTATGAGTTTGAATGTGGTTTGACTCAATTTCAAGTTCTATTTAAACTTATTATGGTTTAGTTTGATTATGGTTTGACTTAATTTAGAGTGTTCGAATGAAATTTGACTTAATTTAGAGTTCTATTTGAACTTGTTGTGGTCTTGTTTGAATGTGGTTTGACTCAATTTAGAGTTCTATTTCAACTTGTGGTGGTTGTGGTTTGACTCAATTCATAATTCTATTCTAACTTATTATGGTTTAATTCAAATATGGTTTGACTTAATTTAGAGTTCTATTTAAACATATAATAGTTTAGTTCAAATATGATATGACTCAATTTAGAGTTCCAATTGAATTTGTTGTAATTTAGTTTGAATGTAATTTGCCTCAGTTTAGAGTTCTATTCAAACTTGTTATGGTTTGTTTTGAATATGGTTTGACTCAATGTAGAGTTCTATTCGAACTAGTTATGGTTTAGTTCCAATGCTATTTGATTCAATCAGATCTCAATTAAAATTTTTTATGGTTTGTCTCAATTAGTGTCCAATTCGGATTTGTTTTGATTTAGTTTGAAAGTTGTTTAACTCAATTGGAGTTCAATTTGAACATGTTTTGGTTCTAGATAAACTCGATTCCAACTCAAATTGACTAACATTTGGATCAATCGCATGACCTATTTATGGTTGAATTTGAACCTAGTTCATCAATTTTTTGACTTAAATGGATGACCAATTGGTGTATCGGTTGACCAACCAAAATAGGTGTCATTTTAGGTTCAATAGAACTAGATGACCAGTTCAGGCATTGATCACTAGATAGAGATGATTCTTTTCTTGGTTTATAAGAATTGGACGATGGATTAGGGTACTAGTCACCTAATAGAAAACCTGTGGTTTCTTGGTTCACTAGAACCGGTCGACTAGTTGAGGGTATTGATTGTTTAAGAGAGCTTTGCTAGTTTTGCTTGAGTTTGACTGGTTGGTCAACTGACATAGTACTTTTCTACTTGTTTGGACTAGTTTCAGTTCATTTATCTTTATCCATTCAAGTTTATTTGGTGCTTTGTTCGAGTCACTTTGCTTTGGTTTATTTGCTTCAACCAAACTAACTTGAGCTCAATGTAGTTGAGCAATTTAAGCAATTCACGTTTATTAGTTTTATTTCAGTTTGAGAGTCCTCAGACAATTATAATGACTTTGACTGAGCCAACAAGTAAACCATAAGTTGCTTTGGCTTTCAGGCTGCCTACAGCCTAGCCATTAGCCATTCGTTGATTTAGACTTTCAGACAAATCCAGAGGCTATTCTTTAGTCAATTAGACTTTTAGGTGTACCTGCAAGTTAGATTTCAATAAGAGTTTGATTTTCGAATAAGCCCGCAGACTAATCCTAAATTGATTAGACTTTCAAGCGAGCCCTACAAACTGACTTTCATCTAAATAGACTTTCAAGTAAGCTCGTAGGCTGACTTTTAGTCTGAATTGACCATTATTGTACAATAAAAATTATTATTACTACTAATATTACTATCAATATGATGCTATTATTATACTACTACTACTCTAACTACTACTATTATACAATTTATAACTACTATACTACTACTAACATTACTCCTCTTACTACAATAAGAATATGTTAATTGTACTATACTACTTCTACAACTTTTGTTACATTACGAGTATGCTACTACTAAAATACTACCGCCACTACTATAACTATTATACTATTACTTCTACTAAGAATACAAGTACTATACTATACTACTAGTATAATACCATACCATATTGCTACGATATAACTATATTGTACAATATACTATACTTTTATGCTATTATTATTATTATGCAATAACTATACTAATACTACTTCTACTATATTACTAGTATACTATACCACTACCTTGGTGACTATTGATATAATACTACTATTATTACTACTACTATATAACTATTATACTAATACTACTACTACTATACTACAACTATTATTAGTATTGTTATACCACAACTATTGTTAGTGCTACTATACTATATTACAGCTATATTAAAATATTATGTTATTATAGTACTACTACCACTATTACTATATTACTGCCATAATACTGTCACTACTGCTTTACTACTACTATAGTATACTACTATTCTACTATAGTAGTATTAATAGTATACTTCTACTAGTACACTACTGCTATACTACTAATATTACACTGATACTATAACTATACGATTGATATAAATTTTTTTTAAGTGGAATTTACCACTAAAGTAGTGTTTTAAGCAAGCTTGAAATCAACAACCTCTCATATAGAAAAGGTTAGTATAACCACCAAGCTAATGCTTAAGGCATACTATTAGCATAATTATGCTACTATACTACTATCGTTATACCACTTATACTATTATATTATTATTATATTATTACTAGTAGTATACTATCATAATTACTATTACAACAACTATTACTATATTACTAACATACTTTTATTACTATTAATATTCAAGTACTGTTATTATATAACTTCTACTAATATACTACTAATATTAATATTACAACTATAGTACTACTACCACTACAACCATTACTGCTATATTAGTATACTACAACTATACTACAAAAACTATATTATTACTGCTACTTCACTAATACTAATACAATTATATTAGTACTACAAGTAGTACTATTATACTAAACTACTACTATTATATACTATTACTACTATATTGTTATACGACTCCTACTTCTATATTATTACTATTAATATTTTTACTATACTACTACTATAACAATACTAATATACTACTACTATATTAGTATAAGTGATATTACTACTTCTGTTACTATACTTCTACCATACTATAACTACATTGTTATACTACTACTATACTACAGTTATTGCTATAATAGTACTATTATTGTTATTGCTATATTACTATTACTATCATAATAATATACTACTGTTACTACTATTACTACTATGATATTATATTATTACTATATTATATTACTATACTGTTACTACACTAATAATACAACTGTGATTTACTACTACTATAGTACTATACTACAACTATTACTACAACAACAACAACTAACACTATATTAATACTATGAAAATACTACAACTACTATAGTAAGACTACTATCAATACTATAAATACTACTATTATTATACTACTACTAATTCTAATATATTATTACTAATACTACTATTATACTATAGAATTATTGTGCTACTGCTACTATTATTACTATATTACTACCACTAATACTATTATTATACTATATTACTACTGTTCTATTACTACAATACTATACTACTATTGTACTACTACTACACTACTACATACTACCACTATACTAGCACTATATTAATGCTACCACTACTACTACTATACTATAATACTCATATTATAATACTATCAATATACTATACACTATTGCTATACTACTAATAGTGATATTATTATACTATAATTATACTACTAATATACTACTAATATACTAATACTACAACTATTACTATTTTTTGTAGTTTATTTCTACTATACTACTATGATACTATTACTATACCACAATATTACTAATATAATACTAAAACTATACTACTACTATCACTGTTAGTAATTTTAATATACTTGACTATACTATTACTATACTACTAGTACTACAATACTATAATACTAATACTAATATTATTAGTGTTACTACTACTATACTACTACTATATTATTACTATATTACTATATTGCTACTATAATAATATACCACTACTGCTATACTACTACTACTATTATATTAATACTACCACTAGCACTATTATACTACTATTATAGTACTATATAGTACTACTATAATATTAGTATACTACTAGTATTACTACTGCTATTATGACTATACTTTTATTGTACTACTACTACTATTATACCACTATACTATACTATTATAACATGTGGCTATATTAGTATTATATTACTATATCATTCTGCTATAATATGCTAGTATACTTCTACTACCACTACAATGTCACTATACTAATACTATTACTATACTATGACTATTACTATTCTACTACTTTACGACTACTACTACTACTATCATACTACTATACTACTACTACTATTAATATAGTATTACCTCTACTACTAGTATTACTACTATCCTCTAGTACTAGTACTACTGTACTATTATACTATACTTTTATACTGACTCTGTACTACCACTATTGTGCTAATACTATAATACTACTGCTATTATATTGCTACTATAATAATATGCTACTACTATGATATTACTGTAATACTATATACTACTACAACTATTACTGCTATTAGAACTATTAGTATGCTATATTACTACTATACTACTATACTATTCTAGACTATACTACTACGACTACTAATATACTATTACTATTACTATTATACAACTACTGCTGTAACTAACATACAATTACTACTACTATACTACTATTATACTATTACTATACTACTATTACTACTACTTACTACTACTATACTACTATACTACTAGTACTATATTACTACTACTGCTAATATTATACTACTACTATACTACTATTACTACTACTACCTATTGCTACTATGCTACTACTATTATGCTATTTCTATACTACTACTACTATATTGCTATACTAGTACTACTGTTGCTACTGGTATAGTATTAATTTTATACTATTTGAATATTACTACTACTATTATACTACTATTATACTATTAGTACTTATTGCTACTTGTACTATCACTACACTACTGCTCTACTACTATACTGCTATTATTACATCTACTATTGCACTATACTACTACTACTTTACTACTTCTACTATGAGACTACTACTAGGGAGTAAGGACTAAGTCCACCAAGGTAGTAAGGGCCAAACCCATTCAATAGACTAAGGTCAAATATTATTTGGTCAAATCTCGATGACAAAGTAAAAAGTTTATTAGCACAAACTAGGGTATTAGTCCTCCAAAGACTTGGTAATAGGCAAAAGTTAGTTTTTGACTGCCCACAATGCCATTTAGAAGATAAAGATGGTCATTGATGATATATGGTGCAGTTGGAATCTCTTGACCTCCCTTACCTATCAATGTCCTATGTTAATTTTAGGAATACAAGAGTACATTGTTATCACAGACAAAGTCCATTTTCACATGCCAAACAATGTCCATCTTGTGTAGCGATCGAGCCCGTATCTACATGGCAAACAAAGTACACTTTCATGTGGTAAACAAAGTCCATTTTATATAATAACCAAACCTGCATTTACAGGGCAATTCAAGTGTACTTCTATATGACAAAATAATATCCATCTTGTGTGGCATTCAAGTCCACATTTATATGACAATTCAAGTCTATTTTCATGTGGTCAATCAAGTCTACTTCTATATGGTAAATAAAGTCTATTCTACGTGGCATCCAAGCCCTACTTAAAGGGCAAATTGACTCTACTTTTATGTGGTTAACAAAAGTCCAGTTTCACATGGCAAATTGAGTTTATATTTATTTAACAATTCATGTCCACTTTCATATGGTAAACAAAGTCTATTTTATGTGATAATCAAGCCCATATTTAGATCAAGGTTTTAAAAATTAGCAAAAATATTTCAATTTAGGCCAAAATATTTCAGCCAGTATGTTGGTTTTAATTTTTAGGGTTTGTGAGGAAGCTTGAAGCAAGACAACTGAGTTCAACTTGAAGCTCCCAAGCATGGTCTTGGCCCTTGCGCTCTACTACTCTCCTCTACTTCTTCTTCTTCTTCTTTTTCTTCTTTATCTTCAAATCTACTAACTTTTGAGATGGCAATCAAGCTATCCATGGTAGAGAAGAAGGTGGAGTATGACGAGAAGTTATGTTGCCTCTTGGATGAGTATTGCTAGGTGCCGATTGCCACCAGTATATGATAAGAATGCCAAAATCTTTCAAACCAAGGCCACAATAGCTTCCTCATCTCTATCCATTAGGTCTTTAAATAACTTAACTCTAGGAATTAGCTAGTTATGCAAGTCTAGATTTAGCAGCGGTAGTTGATGGAGCACCAAGTCAGGATAATTAAAGTGTTGCGAGAAGAGCACATTTATTTTATCTCATTCATGGTTTTAGTCATAGTAGTAGTAGTAGTTAGTAGTAATATAAGTAGTAGTGGTAGTGTAGTAGTAGCATTATATTAATATAGTAGTAGTAGTAGCAGCAATATAGTAGTAGTAGTCATAGATATGCTTAGATAAGATGGCAAACAAACCAAAAGAAGACAATGAGAGGAGAGTTAAGGAATGAATGAAAAGATAAGTATTTCACAATCTAGGTGATTACATAGAACAAGCATAGCTTAGATAAGAAATAGATGATGAGCAAGCTCGCCACCAATATGATAATATAAGCAACCACACCTAAGATAAGAAGTTAGAGTAATTTGCCATGCTTGAAAGAATTCAAGTTATAGGATTTGATAAGCCTTGAAATTCAATTCAAGAACCAACTTAAAAGAAGTTTGATTAAAAGGGAGAACTTATAGCTACTAGATAAGGTATAATAAATATAGCACTTCAAAATACTAAAGGTTTATATTGGAAACTAGATAAAAGAACCTTAGAATTTCAAAAGGCTTCTAGAATTTCAAGTAATATTAAATTTAATCAAATGGGGTAATGCTCCACTTGAGAAGATTCTGATAGGCTAAACTAGAACTCCACATGGGTCAACCTACTTCATCTTGAAGGAAAAAGGTTTGACCCAGTTTGGCCTTTGACCAAATAATTGGCCCAATATTCTGTTGAATTTAGTTGTCACTAGCTGATGCATTCAATAATAGTATAGTAGTGGTACTAATAATAGTAGAAGTATAATAGTATAGTAGTGCTAGAATAGTAGTAGTAGTAGTAAAAGTGTTAGTATAGTAGTAGCAGTTTAATAATATAATAGTAGTAGTATATTAGCAGTAGCAATATAGTAGTAGTATAGTAGTAGTTGTATAAAAGCAATAAAATAGAATTAGTCATAATAATATAATAATAGTAGTACTACTATAATAGTAATAGTAGTAATGGTATAGTAGTAATACTAATAGTATAGCAATAGTAGTAGAATAGTAGCAATAGTATAGCTAAAGTAGTTTAATGGTAGTAGCAGTATAGTAGAAGTAGCGGTATAGTCGTAGTACTATAATTGTAGTGGTAGTAATTGTGGTAGTAGTAATAGTATAACTATAGTATAATAGCAGTATCGTATAGTATTGTAATATAGTATTATATTGGTAGTAATTGTGGTAGAAGTATAGTATTATAGTTGTAGTAGTAAGATAATATTATTAAAAGTGATATTATAGTAGTAGTATAATAGTAGAAATAGAAGTGGTAGTAGCTAACCATATCAAAATGGGCCAGCGACCCACAGGTCGGCCTAACATGGCCCGAAATATTTTCAGTTGGCTGATAAAATGGGTCATGCTGTCCTGGCATAGCCCGTTTCGCACCTCTAGTGATAGCAATATCATAGTAGTAGTGTTGTAGTGTAATAGTAGTAAATATAGTATATTAGTCGTATACAAGTAATATTATAATAGTAATGGTATAATTATAATATAATAGTAGTAGAAGTAGTAGTATAGTTGTAGCAGTTGTATAATAGTATAATAGAGTAATATAAAATTATAGTATAGTATTTCTACAATACAACAGCAGTATTAGCAGTAACAATAGTTTAGTAATAATAGATGTAACCACCCGTCACTCCATAACGGCCCATTACTCGGGCCCACAACCCACAACCCAATAACCGCCTCTATTTATAGGCAGCAACCACCCACTAAACCCGGACGGATAGAGAGAGTCAAGGGACAATCGTTGGGGAGGCTTACGGAGTGGCAAGAAGATTTGGAACGATCGTTATCGAGATTCGAGGTAGGTTAAGTTACTTTCATTTGTTTTCTCCTTACCCCTATTCGAAGTAGGTTAAGTTACTTTCATTTGTTTTCTCCTTACCTCTATTCGAAGTAGGTTAAGTTACTTTCATTTGTTTTCTCCTTACCCCTATTTGAAGTAGGTTAAGTTACTTTCATTGTTTTCTCCTTACCTCTATTCGAACTAGGTGGTGTTACTTTCATCCGTTTCTCTTTGTCGCTATGCCCGAGATAAATTCATGTTAAATAATCGATAAACTTAGTGACCCTCATGATATTTAGGAGGATGATGATAACCTAGATCTAAGTAAAACTGAGTAGAGAATAGATATGTCTGTGTTATATCAATCTATGGCATGTTTTGAGAATAGAAAGATTAGAGGGCTAAATTGCAAAATTCCCATCTTCTTCCCCGATCGTCCGCTGTGCTCCGGCGGCCGGCAGCGGAGGCGGCGGCGTGCGGTGCGGCGGTGTGCGGCGCTGATGCGTGTGGGCGTCGTGCGCAGGCAGCACGGACCCGGTGTCGACACAGTTCTAGCGCGTGATACGGCGTCGGGAGCGGCCGGTGGCGTGCGCACGACTGCACAGGCCGGAGTCGGCTAGAGGCGCGGGGCAAAGCGGGTCCGGCGACGCCGGAGGCGGTGGTCTGGCGGTAGCCATGGCCCAGCGGAGACGTCGGCGTGCGGCGTGACGGCGTGGTGGCCTGGCAGCGGGGCAGCCTGACGGTGGGATGGCCTGGCGGCGGCGGCGGCAGTAGAATTAGGGTTAGGGTTTTGAGGAGGAAGAAGGATTAGTTTAATTAAGGTTTAACTTAAAGTTAATTATGGTTTTGGTTTAGTCCGAGAGTTGGTTTCGGTTAGGTTCAGTTAAAAGTTGGTTTAGGTTTTGGTTTCGTTTAAAGTTGGTTTTGGTTTAGGTGGGGCTCAGAATCGGTTTTGGTTTAGATTCTGGTTTTGGAATTGGTTTAAATTAGACTTAAGAATTAAATGTGGAATTATTAAGGACTTGGGTGATGAATCGCTGGATCAATGGCTGTTGATAATAACATGATAAATTGGAGGTTCATAAGGTGGAATTGATGGAAATTATTTATCTTGATGGCGGAGTTATAGGGGACGTGATCTGCTGTGTGATACGGATCACCACTCCATCAAACGTGATCTGTTGTGTGATACGGATCACCCCTCCATCAAACGTGATCTGCTGTGTGATACGGATCACCACTCCATCAAACGTGATCTGCTGTGTGATACGGATCACCACTCCATCAAACGTGATCTGCTGTGTGATACGGATCACCACTCCATCAAGCGTGATCTGCTGTGTGATACGGATCACTACCCCCCTCAACGTGATCTGCTGTGTGATACGGATCACCACTCCATCAAATGTGATCTGCTGTGTGATACGGATTACCACTCCATCAAACGTGATCTGCTGTGTGATACGGATCACCACTCCATCAAACGTGATCTGCTGTGTGATACGGGTCACCACTCCATCAAGCGTGATCTGCTGTGTGATACAGATCACCACTCCATCAAACGTGATCTGCTGTGTGATATGGATCACCACCCCCCTCAACGTGATCTGCTGTGTGATACGGATCACCACTCCATCAAACATGATCTGCTGTGTGATACGGATCACCACTCCATCAAACGTGATCTGCTGTGTGATACGGATCACCACTCCATCAAACGTGATCTGCTGTGTGATATGGATCACCACTCCATCAAATGTGATCTGCTGTGTGATATGGATCACCACTCCATCAAACGTGATCTGCTGTGTGATACGGATCACCACTCCATCAGCGGTTGGGAGTGTAGAGTGGTATGACTCTGCTTGGTAGGGGACGTGATCTGCTGTGTGATTACGGATCACCACTCCATCAAGCGTGATCTGCTGTGTGAGTACGGATCACCACTCCATCAGCGGTTGGGAGTGCAGAGTGGTATGACTCTGCTTGGTAGGGGAGGCAGCCACACCCATAAGATATCCTTGTTGATTCATTTCTTGCTGTGGATGTTAGTTTACCTAATCACCTTTGTCGTCGAATTATTGTTGTTGCCACTGTGTTAATCTTATTGTTGCCACCAAAAATTGATCTCTCCTGCTGTTTGGAGGAGGTAACTTCCTACTGAGCATTCGTGGCTCATTCTTTGATTGTTCCTATCCACAGGAGAGTAGCAGCCTGGCACAGGTGTCTACGGTAGCAGAAAGTACGTGCGCAACTATCTTTGGAGTTGATTTATTTACATGTTATTCTATTTTTATGTAGGGGAAAACTTTTGAGGACTTGAGTATTTCCAGTGAGACCACGTTTTGTTATGTTATCTGAACTATATTCGTATTGATGAAATAAATTTTAATTCTATGTATTCTGTAAACCTTTTATTTGTATGTTGTTCACTTGTGTTGTGGTTCGATCGGACACGACAGGGGCGTCACATATGGTATCAGAGCCACTCCGCACCTCTTGATCGATGTGGGCTAGTTCAGCGAGGACGCTGAACTCTTGAGAGGAGGAGATTGTAAGGCCCGGTGGGGCCAGTGGGCCAGTAGGCAGGCAATGGGCCTGTAACTGGTAGCAGTTGTCTTTAGTCCCACATCGACAAAGTGTTGGAGTTGAGACTGGGCTAAATATGATGACTGCCGTAGACCCAACAACGAGGCCTTTTCCCGGGGAACTGGGAAAAATAAAATCCTAGGGTCGGGTGGGCCGTGGGCCGCAGATGCCTAGCACAATATCGTACTGGGTGGGGGCGTCACATGGGGTGGGCCGCGGCCGCAGACGCCCAGGAACATATCGTACTGGGTCGGGGGCGTCACATAGTCTATGTGACGCCCCCGACCCAGTACGTATTGTTCTGGGCGTTGCGGCCCGCGGCCCACCCGATCCCAGGATTTTGTTTTTTCCCAGTTCCCCGGGAAAAGGCCTCGTTATTGGGTCTATGGTAGTCATCATATTTATCCCAGTCTCAACTCCAACACTTTGTCGATGTGGGACTAAAGACAACTGCTACCAGTTACAGGCCCATTGCCTGCCTACTGGCCCACTGGCCCCACCGGGCCTTACAATCTCCCCCTCTCAAGAGTTCAGCGTCCTCGCTGAACTAGCCCACATCGATCAAGAGGTGCGGAGTGGCTCTGACACCACTATGTGACGCCCCCGACCCAGCACGATATTGTTCCTGGGCGTCTGCGGCCCGCGGCCCACCCGACCCCAGGATTTTGTTTTTCCCAGTTCCCCAGGAAAAGGCCTTGTTATTGGGTCTATGGTAGTCATCATATTTAGATTGTAAGGCCCGGTGGGGCCAGTGGGCCAGTAGGCAGGCAATGGGCCTGTAACTGGTAGCAGTTGTCTTTAGTCCCACATCGACAAAGTGTTGGAGTTGAGACTGGGCTAAATATGATGACTGCCGTAGACCCAACAACGAGGCCTTTTCCCAGGGAACTGGGAAAAACAAAATCCTAGGGTCAGGTGGGCCGCGGGCCGCAGATGCCTAGGAACAATATCGTACTGGGTCGGGGGCGTCACATATGGTATCAGAGCATAAGGTTTAAGAATAACATAGTTTTAAGATTTATTTCTTGTGGTGCGAGGTATAATTTTTATCGATAATAGAATTGTCTCTATATCGATCGATTCTGGCTTTACACATTCTTTTATTGCCCCTCACTTTGCTATCAAGCTGACTAGAAAGGCTGAACCTCTAAAGACAATTTTGATAGTTGGAATACCTACTGGCGATAAAATGATTGTAGATCAAGTATTCAAGTAGTGTGTTGTTAGCATTGGAAACTAAGAACCCACCATAGATCTAGTGCTATTAAATTTTAAGGATTTTGATGTCATTTTAGGCTTGGACTAGTTGACCGCTTATCATGCCAATGTTGATTGTTTGATAAAGGTAATAACTTTCAAACCACCTAGACAAGATACTTTTACTTTCTCCGGTATGTAAGAAAACTTTTCTCCTATCATTTCTTTTCTGCAAGCCCAACAACTACTGATGAAGGGTTGCAAGGGGTATCTAGTTTTTATCTCTGAGGAGCTATTGAGTACACCTCGATTAGAGGACATTCCTATTGTTCGAAAGTATCCAGGGGTCTTTCTTGAGAAGTTATTAGGATTGTCTTTTGACAGAAAGGTGGAGTTTGACATAGACCTCAAGCCCGGTGCAGCTTCGATCTCGAAACCCCCTTGTAGAATGACACTGGTGAAGTTAGTAGAGTTGAAGAAACAATTATAAAAAAATAAAAAAATAAAAAAATAAAAAAAAACTTTTGAACAATGGTCACATACGCCCTAGTGCATCTCCTTGGGATGCACCAGTCCTTTTTGTGAAGAAGAAAGATAGAACTATGAGATTATGCATTGACTACTGTCAGTTAAATCAAATCATAGTAAAGAATAAATATCCTCTTTCTTGGATTGACGATCTCTTTGATCAGTTACAAGGTACTTAAGTGTACTCGAAGATTAATCTAAAATCTGGCTATCATCAATTAAAGGTTAAGAAGGAGGACATCTCGAAGATGCCTTCAGAACTCGCTATGGATATTACGAATTTCTTGTCATGCCATTTGGCTTGACCAATGCACCTGCTGTCTTTATGGATTTAATAAATAGGGTATTCAGGCAGTATTTAGATCAATTCGTCATTGTCTTTATAGATGACATTTTAATATATTCCAAGAGTCATAATGAGCACAAGCAACATCTCAAAATTGTGTTGGAAACCTTGAGACAAGAGAAATTATATGCCAAACTTGGTAAGTGTGGCTTTTGGTTGTCGGAGGTGATTTTCTTGGGTCACGTGATCTCTGGTGCTGGTATATCAGTGAATCCCAAGAAAATAAAAGCTGTGTTGGACTGGAAGAGGCCCCCCTAATGTAACTAAAGTGAGAAGTTTCCTTGGATTGGCAGGTTACTATAGAAGATTTGTGAAAGGTTTTTCCAAGATTGCTACTCCACTGACCCGATTGACTCAGAAGAATGTTAAATTTGATTGGACTGAAGATTGTGAGCAAAGTTTTCAAGAATTAAAGAGAAGGTTGACTACTGCACCAGTGTTGCCCATACCTTCTGGTGGCGATGGGTTGGTGGTATACAATGATGCTTCCATCAACGGATTGGGTTGCGTTCTAATGCAACATGGAAAAGTGATAGCCTATGCCTCTAGGCAATTAAAGGTCCATGAGAAAAATTATCCCACTCATGACCTTGAATTAGCAGCTGTCATTTTTGCACTAAAAATTTGGAGGCATTATCTTTATGGACAGACATTTGAAATCTTTACAGATCATAAGAGTTTGAAATATCTTTCACCCAGAAAGAACTTAATATGAGACAGAGGAGATGACTGGATTTCCTCAAGGACTATGATTGTTCAATCAACTACCACCCAGGTAAAGCCAATGTTGTTGCAGATGCACTTAGTAGGAAATCGGTAGGATACTCAGCACATTTATTGGTAAGAAGATGGAAGATCTTAGAAACCTTGGAAGACATGAAACTAACCATTATAACAGAGACTCAACGAGGATTGCTAGCTGGATTGCGCCTAGAGTCAGAACTGGTGATGAAACTTAAAGAGTGCAAGTTGAAAGATCCTAGGTTGCAAACCTTAAAATTGAGTTAACTCAAAATTCTAAACCAGGGTTTGATGTGACTACTGACGGTGTGATTCGATATCAGGGTCGGCTGTGTGTCCCTGATGACTTTCAATTGAAGCAAGAATTGCTAAACGAGGCTCATCGCTCTCGTTTCTCAGTACACCCAGGTAGCACAAAAATGTACCGAGACATGAAGCAAAATTATTGGTGGCAGAGCATGCAGAGAGATATTGCAGAATTTATTTCCAAATGTTTAGTGTATCAACAGGTCAAAATTGAACACCAAAAACCAGCAGGAAAGTTACAGTCACTCCCTATCCCTGAATGGAAATGGGATCATGTGACCATGGACCTTGTGGCTGGGTTACCCAGGACAAGGAAGGGGTTGGATGCTATTTGGGTTGTGGTGGATCGGTTAACTAAGTCAGCCAATTTCCTTTCTATTAAGATGACCTACTCCTTGGACAAGCTTGCTGAACTATATATGGAGGAAGTAGTAAAACTTCATGGAATACCTGTTACCATCATTTCTGATAGAGATCCCAGATTTACTTCACGATTTTGGGGTAGTTTTCAGGAAGCCTTGGGGACGCAGCTACGTTTTAGTACTGCATATCACCCTCAAACTGATGGTCAATCAGAGAGAACAATCCAGACCCTAGAGGACTTGCTGAGAGCGTGTGCTCTGGATTTCAAGGGGAGCTGGGACTCTCATTTGTGTCTAGCCGAGTTCACCTACAACAATAGTTATCATGCTGGCATTCAAATGGCACCTTATGAGGTTTTGTATGGAAGGAAGTGTAGATCCCCTGTGTGTTGGACAGAGGTTGGTGAGAGGCAAATTTTGGGACCAGAGTTGGTTCAATTAGCTACCGAGAAGATTGAAGTGATTCGAAAGAGGTTACTCACAGCACAAAGTAGACAAAGGAGTTATGCTAATACCAGAAGGCGGGATCTGGAGTTTCCCGTGTACGATCATGTTTTTCTAAAGATCTCTCCGACAAAGGGCGTGATGAGATTTGGGATGAGGGGCAAGTTAGCACCTTGTTATATTGGCCCCTTTGAGATCTTAGAGCGAATTGGAGCAGTTGCTTATAAACTTGCCTTACCTCCAGCCTTAGCTAATGTGCATAACGTCTTCCACGTGTCAATGCTGAGGAAGTACATCCCAGATGCCACACATATACTATCGTTTCAGCAGTTACAGCTGAGGGAGGACTTGACATGTGAGGAGCCGCCAATTCGGATCTTAGAACGAAAAGAGCATGTGTTAAGAAGAAAGGTGATCCCTTTGGTAAAAGTACAGTGGCAACATCACTCTGTGGACGAGGCCCACTTGGGAGAGAGAGGAGGACATCAGGGGCAAATACCCCCATATCTTTTGAGGTATGTTCATTTTAAAATTTGGGGACCAAATTTATTTAACGGGGTAGGAATGTAACCACCCATCACTCCATAACGGCCCATTACTCGGGCCCACAACCCACAACCCAATAACCGCCTCTATTTATAGGCAGCAACCACCCACTAAACCCGGACGGATAGAGAGAGTCAAGGGACAATCGTTGGGGAGGCTTACGGAGTGGCAAGAAGATTTGGAACGATCGTTATCGAGATTCGAGGTAGGTTAAGTTACTTTCATTTGTTTTCTCCTTACCCCTATTCGAAGTAGGTTAAGTTACTTTCATTTGTTTTCTCCTTACCTCTATTCGAAGTAGGTTAAGTTACTTTCATTTGTTTTCTCCTTACCCCTATTTGAAGTAGGTTAAGTTACTTTCATTGTTTTCTCCTTACCTCTATTCGAACTAGGTGGTGTTACTTTCATCCGTTTCTCTTTGTCGCTATGCCCGAGATAAATTCATGTTGAATAATCGATAAACTTAGTGACCCTCATGATATTTAGGAGGATGATGATAACTTAGATCTAAGTAAAACTGAGTAGAGAATAGATATGTCTGTGTTATATCAATCTATGACATGTTTTGAGAATAGAAAGATTAGAGGGCTAAATTGCAAAATTCCCATCTTCTTCCCCGATCGTCCGCTGTGCTCCGGCGGCCGGCAGCGGAGGCGGCGGCGGGCGGTGCGGCGGCGTGCGGCGCTGATGCGTGCGGGCGTCGTGCGCAGGCAGCACGGACCCGGTGTCGACGCAGTTCTGGCGCGTGATACGGCGTCGGGAGCGGCCGGTGGCGTGCGCACGACTACACAGGCCGGAGTCGGCCAGAGGCGCGGGGCAACGCGGGTCTGGCGACGCCGGAGGCGGTGGTCTGGCGGCCGTCACGGCCCAGCGGAGACGTCGGCGTGCGGCGTGGCGGCGTGGCGGCCTGGCAGCGGGGCGGCCTGACGGTGGGATGGCCTGGCGGCGGCGGCGGCAGTAGAATTAGGGTTAGGGTTTTGAGGAGGAAGAAGGATTAGTTTAATTAAGGATTAACTTAAAATTGATTATGGTTTTGGTTTAATCCGAAAGTTGGTTTCGGTTTGGTTTAGTTAAAAGTTGGTTTAGGTTTTGGTTTCGTTTAAAGTTGGCTTTGGTTTAGGTGGGGCTCTGAATCGGTTTTGGTTTAGATTCTGGTTTTGGAATTGGTTTAAATTAGACTTAAGAATTAAATGTGGAATTATTAAGGACTTGGGTGATGAATCGCTGGATCAATGGCTGTTGATAATAACATGATAAATTGGAGGTTCATAAGGTGGAATTGATGAAAATTATTTATCTTGATGGCGGAGTTATAGGGGACGTGATCTGCTGTGTGATTACGGATCACTACCCCCCTCAACGTGATCTGCTGTGTGATACGGATCACCACTCTATCAAACGTGATCTGCTGTGTGATACGGATCACCACTCCATCAAACGTGATCTGCTGTGTGATACGGATCACCACTCCATCAAACGTGATCTGCTGTGTGATACGGATCACCACTCCATCAAGCGTGATCTGCTGTGTGATACAGATCACTACCCCCCATCAACGTGATCTGCTGTGTGATACGGATCACCACTCCATCAACGTGATCTGCTGTGTGATACGGATCACCACTCCATCAAACGTGATCTGCTGTGTGATACGGATCACCACTCCATCAAACGTGATCTGCTGTGTGATACGGATCACCACTCCATCAAACGTGATCTGCTGTGTGATACGGATCACCACTCCATCAAACGTGATCTGCTGTGTGATACGGATCACCACTCCACCAAACGTGATCTGCTGTGTGATACGGATCACCACTCCATCAAATGTGATCTGCTGTGTGATACGGATCACCACTCCATCAGCGGTTGAGAGTGCAGAGTGATAGGACTCTGCTTGATAGGAAACGTGATCTGCTGTGTGATTACGGATCACCACTCCATCAAGCGTGATCTGCTGTGTGATTACGGATCACCACTCCATCAGCGGTTGAGAGTGCAGAGTGGTATGACTCTGCTTGGTAGGGGAGGCAGCCACACCCATAAGATATCCTTGTTAATTTATTTCTTGCTGTGGATGTTAATTTACCTAATCACCTTTGTCGTCGAATTATTGTCGTTGCCACTGTGTTAATTTTATTGTTGCCACCAAAAATTGATCTCTCCTATTGTTTGGAGGAGGTAACTTCCTACTGAGCATTCGTGGCTCATTCTTTGATTGTTCCTATCCACAGGAGAGTAGCAGCCTGACACAGGTGTCTACGGTAGCAGAAAGTACGTGCGCAACTATCTTTGGAGCTGATTTATTTACATGTTATTCTATTTATGTGGGGGAAAACTTTATCAGACTTGAGTATTTCCAGTGAGACCACGTTTTGTTATGTTATCTGAACTATATTCGTATTGATGAAATAAATTTTAATTCTATGTATTCTGTAAACCTTTTATTTGTATGTTGTCCACTTGAGTTGTGGTTCGATCGGACACGACAGGGGCGTCACATATGGTATCAGAGTCAGGAACAATATCGTACTGCGTCGGGGGCATCACATAATCATATTCATATTACTTCTTGTATATTTTTTTAATACACTAATATATATTAAAAATACACTATATCAGTGATTAACTATCAAATTTTAATTTTAATTAATTAAAATAATATTTAATATTATGGTAAAATTAAGTATAAATTCTTTCCTAATTTTTAAAATTTTTTCAAATTTTTTTTAATATTTTATCATATTTTTAATTTGAAGTCATAGTACAGTCAAAATATAGTCAAACTCTAGTCAACACATAATTAATAACTAAAAAAAATCTTTTGGCCGAAACTGAAACCGAAATCGAGATTTAAATCTTGGTTATTTGTATTCTTTCATACTGCCATTTTTAAGTTGAGGCAACAAATGTTAGAAGAATTAGTGTCAGATATTGTTGTTTAGAATGATATCCATGACCAAGTTTTTAGGTGTGGGAGAGCTAGCAAGTTGTGGAAATACGGTATAGGGTCAACACCTTTTCAACTCTTTAATGTTTCCTCTAGAACTTCTCTTCGTCAATAACAAGAGTTCAAAGCTAAAGTAGAGGCTCGTGTCGAGGCCCATTGGAGGCATGAGTAGCTAAGATATAGGAGAAGTTATGGAATAAGCTCAGGTTATCTTTACAATCTCAACTGTCCACTTCCCCCAATGCTTCAACCAGACAAGTATTGTCTCAATAAGTTGTCCTTCAATTACATAGAAAAATGCTTCATTTTTTAGTTTTTTATTGTATTTCTGATTTATTTCTAAGATTAACACAAGTGTTTAAAATTAATGAGGTTCTAGAGAATACAAACTAACAAATAATTGAGGGATCTAAGTTGTAGCCAAGCTTGGAATGAACTTTGATTCCTTTAGCACATGAGGTTCGCTAATTTTTTTTAATTTCTTAAATGTGAATATCATGATTTTACTATTGAGTGTGAATACGACTATTTATGAAATGAATGTAAATGAATGTGACACGAAGAGGACACACGGGGAGAAGGGGGAAGGCATAGGGAGCACAGGAGGGGGACATAGGGGTGGGTTTCACCTTTGTATTATCCTTCTAAACTTGAACTAAATCCATTTGCTTTTCTAACAATCTTTTAATGGATTTTTATGTAAATATTAAATAATTTAGTTTAATGCAGATGGATCCAAACTCTATCAGGCTTGAAAAATATGCAAGGTGGACAGATTGGAAAGGGCGGCCTTGAGGAAGCCTAAGAAAGGCATAACTTGAAAACTTTGATGTTAATTGGATTGGATATTTTGTCATTGGATAGGAATGGTGTAAATTTAAAATTTTCTTGTCGAAATTCGATTTTCATGCTAAAATGCTAGTTTAATTTTGTGTACATATTGGTACTTTTCTTGGTCCTTCATAAAGCACTAATAATACTCATTGCCAATGCAAAAAAGAAAAAAGCAATAACTAATGCTTGCATTTTTAAAAAAAGTATTGGCAAATACAATTCCTACGCTAAAGAAAAGGTGTCAACATAAATAATGGTGTTAAATTATTGGCGTTTGTAGATTGCGCCAATAAATATTTCACTCGGTACTTTTTGTAAAATGTTGATAAAAATACTTTTGACAATACTTCATGAGGCACTGACACTAATCACGTATTGCCGATAGTTTATCAACACTGTAAAAAATATGTTGATTAAAATTTTTAGCAACAATTTATAATTATCGATAAAAATTATAATCCTATTTATCTTGATGTTTCATAGGCACCACACAAAAACATAAACAATGATTTGTCGATGCTTTTTTAACCTATTAACGATGCTTCGAAAGCGTCGTTAATACTTAATTTTATTATGGTGATAGTTTGGACCTTTAGCAATATTCTTAAAATATCACTAATATTCTAAAAGTATTGCTAATACATTGCCGATATTTTCTTTTGGTGCTTTAGTTGTGTCAAAAGTTTTAGTGGTGCTTTTAAAGCATCACTAAACTTTACTTTGACATTATTTGCGGTGTTAAAGAACTGTCGATAATATCAGTATTTTTGACAAAATTTTTTTAAGACTGATATTAATGATGCTTACGACGATTTGCCGCCGAAGAGGTTCATTATAAAAGCGCTGTCAAAAACAGTTCGATCATCTTAAAGCAATGATCAAATTAGCATATTTTATACAAAAATTACATAATAGGAGTAATGATTTTTTTTCTCTCTTTTCTTCTAACTAATACTGGAAATCAAGACTTCTCATCACTTCTTTCCTTCTCTTTTTTTTTTTCTCACCAATAAATTTTTTTAAAAAAATTGTTTAACTCGAACATTTGAATTTTCTACCTTCGGAATGTACCCCGGGAAGACAACTGATGATGTTTTGAGGGTAAATTTTAAACCGACTGAAAAGGAAAGCAAAAATCACATTAACCGAAGCCAAGATGATGTAACCTATCCTTAATAAGATATCTGATTAATTATACTAGATTAATGTTTAATGACTTGATGGCGGCAGAAATTCCACTTGGCCTTTCAACGTACATCGTACAGCTGTCGGGGCTCCACATCCCATCCTCTCGTCCCGGCGTCCGCCCACCAAATGAAAGCCCATAGCCCACTGGTTACGATCCACGGTCTAAATCCAATCGTCCAATCCAACAAAACGCGTCCCCACTAGCGGCCAGGATTACTTCACACGTCCCATCCAGCCACTATATAAACCCCACCACAGCCGCCCACCATGCTGGCTGCTTCCATTTTCCTCTAGATCCCATGTTGACCTCCTGCGCTTCTATCCTTCGTCGATTCGCGATCCGACGGCTGAGCCTTGTCCGATCGTTCTCCTGCGCCGCGGCGGCGGCTGGCGGCGATGGGGATCCGGGATCGGCCGGCGGTGAGATCGCCGGGGTAGTGGCGGGGGCCCTTGCTGTTGGGATTTCTGGTCTCGGCCTATCGCTTTTCTCTTCGCCGGAGCCGGCGATCTGTCTCGCTGATTCGGGGATTGAGGAGTTGGAGCATTCCCGCGGGGTTTGGAATACCATCGCGAAGAAGAAGCCCAGGTTTCTTCTCGGAGGTGATCTCTTCGACGAAATCCTGCTTTTTCTTTTGCTAATTTTTTTGGAATTTGTGGTTGTTGTTCCTGTGGTTTTAATTATTTGCTTCTTCGCTGATTTTGAATGTTTAGGAGTTAAGCGTTTCAATTAACGTTTTTTGTGATGAACACAGATTCAATTCGACGAAGAATTTTCTTCAACTATGAGAAAAGGATAAGGTTGCGAAGCCCTCCTGAGAAGGTACTTCTTGCTAACTGCCATTCTCGATTTACATATATAAATCATGTGCATACTTCTGGAGCAGAAAGTCACGATCCACTCACAGGATCAGTGGTTTGTTACTGTATCTCCAAATTCCTAATGCTAGATTCTACAATTGCAAAACTTTGTTGCAGATTTTTGAATATTTTGCATCTTTCCGAACTCCAGAAGGAGAGGTATTTATGCTGCCAACAGATCTGATGAGAGCAGTTGTTCCTGTGTTCCCTCCATCGGAATCACACATAGTTAGAGAAGGACATCTTAGAGGGGAGCGAGATCCTGGCGAATTACATTGTGCTCCATCAACTTTCTTTATGCTTTTTGATACTAATAATGATGGGCTTATTTCTTTCGCAGAGTAAGTTTCTGGCCATTTTGCATTTATTATCAAATTGATTTCCAAGATTTGGTATGATGACTACCTTTACATTCTTGTACATCATTACAATTGCTTTAGTTCCCTATTTAGAGGTTTGATGATTTACCTCTTTCTTGTACAGGTACATCTTTTTCATCACACTGCTCAGCATTCCAGAATCAAGCTTTAGTGTGGCATTTAAAATGTTCGACCTTGATGATAGTGGGTAGGTGTCAAAGATCTCATTAGTTTTTTTAACTTTTTCTACTGTTTTTTTAATATTGCTTGGGAATTTCTGATCTTAATTTGAATGGTTTGCTGAAATTATTTTCAGCATTTCTTATGCAATGACTTACAAATATTCTTAACATGCATAGCCCTTTTGTTATTGGAAATCGTCAAGACACACCGTATTACAACACAAGAACAAAGCCATACGTAATAATAAGCTAGTTGACACTTATATCATAGGAAATCTACATGATCATCACCCTCTCTCTCTCTTTGATATGGTAATGTCACAATTGATCAAGCCATGTAGGTTGGGAGTGATATGGTAATGTTGAATAAAATGAGATGTACACTTGAGTAGCAATCTGCGAGGGTGCAGATGGCCCTAGGCCTTTGAATGCACAAACATTGAACAAGACAACCCATGAGTCTGGGACCTAATTTGAATGGGTCTGGGACCTAATCTATTCAAATGGATTAGCTTTGATCAAGTTTGGTGCTTTCCATGTGGTGTAGTTGTTGAGTGCTTTTATGCCAACAGAAAGCATTGAAAAATTATGTCACAAGCTAAACACTTTCTGATTCAGTATTTCTGCATCAGAATAGTATAATAAAGCATCTGGAGATTATGACTTTTGGCACATTTATTGAAAGGAACACAATCTGTTTGGGTGATGCAGCTATTGAGGAAGCATCATTTTCATTGAACGGTTCCTCCTAAGAAAAAACATGACCAAGTATTATCTTTCTCTGAAGTCAAAGCACAAAATAGAGCTTGAAGATAATTGAATGAAAAAGATTGATTTTGCAACTCATTTATAGCCTTCTTGGTTTGCTGTCTGAGAAATGCAGCTTGAGTGAATTCCAATGCTTCTGAAAGTCTTGTCTGCAACTACGATATCTTTGTTTGGTATGGTGAAAATGTAAAACTAATAGAAGTTGAAATTATTATGTATTAATTGTATTCATCTGAATTTGAACAAAATTTGGTTGAGATGGCACGCCAAGGTTTGTTTGCAGAATGATGTATAATGATTTGGGGTCTATGTGGCCTTAGTGAAGAGCTTCACTTGGGGCCCCTAATACATAACTTGCATACAGGTGAAATAATTTTGCTAAAAAGTGCTTCTTTTACCACTGAACTTTATAATACAACTGCTTGTTGCATACAGAATAGGATCATGAAAGGCATAATAGGTAAATTGGATTGCGGTTTAGGTTTATAAAAATAAAATAAGTTCTGGTCTAGATTTTTCCTCCAAGATGGAGGAAATAGAACCGTGGTTGGTTATTTCAACTTCATTAATTGGTAAAGTTGTCTTCTTCTTTATGAGAGTTTCATATCACTGTTATGGATTTGAGCAAATGCTATTTGTGATTTTGTAAATGATAAGATTCTGAATCAGTCGTAGGATGTAATATAATTGTTCCTTGTGGAAATGCCAGATTAGCATCAAATGGTCGGTAGATTGCAATTTGCAAATGATCTGTTTTCAATGCAAGCTGGACAATGCATGTCAATTGAATTTGAACTAAGAGTAAAGCATAAAAATATTCATTCTGATCCTCTTCTTCTGTTCCTGGAGTATATAGTTGTGTAGTTTACTGAAAGTTGCAGCTTTGGTTCATTGTTAGATTGTACATTATCATTGCGCTATATGTATCTTACGCTTATCTCGTTTTTAGTAGGTTACTTTTTTCCCCTTATGGAGTTCCTTAAATTTTAGAATCTTCTATGAACTTGTGTTTTGTACTTTTTTGTTGTTCACTGGTGATCATTCATGTGCAGTTAAATACTCCTGTTGCCCAAGTCCGGATTAACACCTGATATATTTGAGTAGTTCTCATCACTTTGTGTTAATTGATGGTAAAAGAGGCCTCCAATATCCACCAATCTTCTGTTTTGTTGTTACTTTAAACTTGATTGGTGTAGTATCTTTGACAGAGAGATCGAAAGAGATGAGTTCAAAAAAGTGATGGGATTGATGCGGTCTTATAATAGACAAGGTGCTTGCCACAGAAATGGGTTGCGTATTGGTCTAAAAGTTGGGAGATCTGTGGAGAATGGGGGCCTTGTGGAGCACTTTTTTGGGAAGGATGGAAGTGGAAGCCTCCAACATGATAAGTTTGTTCAGTTCTTGAGAGACTTGCATGATGAGGTACAGTGTATGCCTCATTGATTCTAGTAACATACGTGCACATCTATTTCTTTGGCTATTATTGGAGTAATGTAAGATGAAAAAGTTATTTCCAAAATACTTCATGTTTCTTTGTCTGTAATATCCAAGTAACAACCATCTCTTACATATCAGGGAAGACCTCTGAGTAGATATTTACATTTTGTCCAACCAAACCCAGGAGCATTTTTGAATAATGTGATTATAGATTTTATTGAACATATAAATTGTGTCAAATTTAAACAATCTGTATTTTAAGTTTATTTTGACAAACAGACATAGGTATGCTTTTCGTTCTATTGTGATTGGAATCATGATTGATCTTCTTTTCTGCATTGCTTGGATGAGCTATTGTTATGGATTAGATAAAGGTTTTTGTGAGGCAAGTTCCTGCATATAGGGAGCAGCTTCATGCTCAAATTTGATGATTGGTTTAGTTGCAACTTGCATGCTATTGGTAATGAGATGGTGAAAAGAATAAAATAAATATTAAATGTAAGAAACTATTTGAGCATTTTCCTGTACTGTCACTCACCTATGCTGAATGATGGTCGATTCAATAACAGAATTATTAGGTTGATCTTATGGCATCATCTGATTTGGACATGTGGACCATTAGTGGCATTACTTTTGCTTATGCAATCTCTCATGCTTCTTGTATTTCAGCAAATTCTGGGTATTCTGGTGATGGCTTTGTATGGGGGTTTATGTTCTTGTTCATGATCAAAAAATTTATCTTGACTGAAAGGTATTAAAAGGCATAATTTGCAATGACGATAAACACACAAATGTTAAATAAAGTTAATTGTTTTCTGAATTCATTAAATTCATTGAAGGTGAATTTACTGCTTGCAGTGCGGCAGGGATCGCATATTGCTGCTCCCTTAATCTCTTTGCTTTCATATTCACTAGCAAAAGAACTATTGCCAGGAAACATATTAGGCTCTACATTGCATAAACAAGGCAAAAATCAAATCTCTGAAGAACTTCAATAACCTACAATGCCACATCATGATGCAAATTTTGAATGATCCTCAGTAGGCAACATGTATTTATGACAGTACGTAAAACTCTTGTTGCCAATACGTGATCTCTTCTAACACTTCAAAAACTATCAGAGTTGCTTTAGTAGCAGCTGAAGTACATACTTCATTAGTGTGAGGGTGGTCATTGAACTCTGCCTTCTGCTTGAGGATCCTCTCCCTAGGAGTCATTTCCAATCTCTCTGATGCTATATAACTTGCTTCATTGTTGTAGATTGTACGCTTGGAGTTTGCCCATTATGACTTCAATTGTAGAGGTACCATTTCTGCAAAAGATTTTGCCCTATCAATGGTTGCTTCTGCTGATATTAACCATATTAACAAGTTTCTTGACCGGGTGGATGAATTGGATGAATATGCACATTTAAAAACTATGCGCATTACATTTGAGGTAAGGTCCACTTCTGATATTTTAGTTCTCAACCATTTTGTCCTTCTGTTTTCACTCATGTTTCACTTGGAACTCTCAGGAATTTAGGGCTTTTGCGGAGCTGCGCAAAAGATTTAAGCGCTTGATCCTTGCTATCTTTTGCCATGGAAAAGTAAATGGCCTGTTGACAAAGCATGATTTTGTAAGGGCTGCCTCCCAGGTATGCATGCAAAATTAGTTGCGCTTTTTGGTAACTTACAAACTGAAACAAGCTTTTAGTACTTGTTAAACCAGAGTTCCTTTCTTGCTATTGGAGTTAAGAATTGCCTGTAATAAGATCATATTTCTTTTTGAAGGTTTGCGGTGTTTCTCTAAGTGAGAATGTGGTTGAAGTTGTTTTTCATATGTTCGACACAAACCGTGATGGAAGTTTGAGCTCGGAGGAGTTTCTGAGAGTTCTCCAGAGAAGGGAGGCTGATTTAGGCCAGCCAGCTACTGCAGGTGCTGTGGGACTTCTATCTTGCTGGTTCAATTGCTCCAAGACAAGCCCATTGGAAAAGCTGGTTCTACAGCCATGATATAGCTTGTTCCGCTACTAAGGAATTTATGTCTAGAATTCTTGGCTTGGTTCTGGTCCCATGATATATTGAGAATTTGCAAAAAGTTTATTGAACACTATTGTGAGGTAAAAGGAGTATTCTTGTTATCTTAAATAGTTTTTATCTTATTTCCTTTACAGCTGCAGAGAGAACAAAGTTATGCCCATAATCTGATTGCATGCAGGATGGAGGACTGGCATTGGAAAGGAGCTCAACATTGAGAGGAAAAGAAATGCAGCTCTGAAATCGTGGTCAGATAAGGCAGTTATCTGGATCAATATCAAGCTGATGTTTTTAGTTCCCCCTAGATTGGGTATGTAAATATAGATCCTATGAGGATGTATATATCCTTTGTGTTGTAGATTTGATGAAAACGGTAGTAATATGTGATTGCAATACGACACTAAATTGTGGCAGTGTAATTTTCGGAACAGTTTGTGAGCTAGAGCCCGTTAAATAATTTGGAGCTCGTTGGCTGTACTGTTGAATGTGCGTGCACTTGATGCTGCAGTGCAAACGGTTTAGATTATTTAAATTCAAACATCCATTCTCCATCTTGTATGATCCATGTGTGTTTGTTGGGATGCTTTAAGATGCTTTTGAGTATCAATAAAAGATCAGTACAAGTATTAGCCCATGCATGCTTCAAATTGAAGATTGAAGACTCATATTGTTCAAAATGGTGTATACCAATTTATTTTGGTAGAATAAAGGTAATATAAAGAATTTTTTATGTACAATTTTCTAAAATTTGTTTTATTTATCAAAATTTCTCACAATTTTAATATATATTTATATTCTCTTTTTTTGAAATTTATTAATTACAATATCTAATTGTTATTTAATCAAAATTTTATTTAAAAATTTAATTTCTACCTTTTGTAATTTTATAACTTAACTTTTTAAAAATTTATTATTTATTTTTTATATGAATTTTTTTCTTTTTTTCTCTCTATTTCTTTTTCTCGAAGCACAAGGTGACGGAAACATAGGCCGACGCAAGCACGAGATTAGCATCACCTCGCACCCAGGGAAAAAGAAAGAAGAAGAAAAAAAGTAAACCAGTTCATATAAAAAAATAAATAACAAATTATTGAGAAATTAAGTTGCAAAATTATAAAGGATAAAAGTAAAATATTGGACTAAAATTTTAATTAAATAACAATAAAAGAATTATAAGTAATAAATTTCAAAAAGAGAAGAACGTAAATATATACTGAAATTGCATAAAAAATTTAATAAATAGAATGTATCTCGAAATATTGTACGTAAAAAATCCTACTATAAAACATTTCTTATTTCTTTGAGAATAACAATACTATCAAATTTTAAATATATAATCTTTCTCCTCTTATTTTTTGAGAATAATAAGGCTATCAGGATTTGAATATCGCCGCACACCAAAAATAAAATTAAAATTTTGATATGTATGCTCCTAAAAAACACTAAATTAATATATGTGCTTATCTTACTAAAAGGATCCATATCCTTTTAATTATTTTTTTTTTTTGTGTTTATGCTCTTGCCATTTGGTTCTGCTTAATTCTTGTCTAATAGTGGTAAAATACTCAAAAAGATCCAACTCACGCTGTGAGAAGTTCATTTTTCGCTTATTACTTAATCTAAAAATATTTGGAAGGCATAACTGAAAGAAAAACACCCAATAGTAAGGGTCACTAATAAAATATATGCGTAACCCACAAAATAGGCCTGATAATTTGCAACATGACCCTTTAATTTGACCATAACATGACATGATATTTAAATCCAATATAATAATATTTGAATCGTAATTAGGTTGATTCAATTATGATTAAAAAAAATTGAATCATAACTGAATCAACCCGCAAAGCCCAATTAAAACTTGTTTAACCTATTCAGTTAATCCGGTTAGTGGGTCAATCCCACTAGACCATTTAAACCCATTTATGTAACCATATTTTCATCGAAATAGAAATTAAATTTAGCAAATAACCATAATTTTATTAAATTATTAGGCTTATATTGTCATTTTTTTAAAAAAAAATTTAGCAATAAACCACCTTTTTATTATGAATTTATAAAAAATTATTTATTTTATCACTAGTAATAAAAAATTACACGTTTTATACTATAAATTTATAAAAAAAATACCTCAATTAAAATATTTAAAAAATATTTTAATTTAATTTAATTTTATCAATAAATTAATATAAAAAATTAAATTATTTTTATTTGACTTTATTATGGACAACTAGTTCAAAATTATCAAATAACCAATCTCACAAAATTAAATTTTAAATTTTAAATTTCATAAAATCGAACAATCAGTCTTTCACAAAAACTAAATAAAATAAATTATTTTATATTAATTTAATAAATATTTAAAATAAAATTAAATGAGAATAATTTGATATTTTTAATATTTATTTTAATTGATAAAATTGAATTAATTTTTTAAAAATATCTTAATTGAGATTATTTTTATACATTTATAGTATAAGGTAAATAATTTTTTATTAGTAGTGATAAATAAGTAATTTTTCGTACATTCATGATAAAATATGTAGTTCTTTACTAAAATTTTTTTAAAAAAAATATACTTACATTATTGTTATTATATATGAAATTAATTATTTAAGTTGAATCATAAATGAGTTAAATTGATTTACACAGGTTATGTCCAATCATGACCCCAAATCTAATCCACCAACCTCAATTGTTGGTTTTACAACAAAATATACCAAATTTGACATTTTTAGGTATACATATACAAAAGACATTTTAATTATTTCACTCTATTCCATCAAAAAATAATTGTGTTAACTATAAAAGTATAAACAAAAAAAAAAATTGAAGATGCGCATGCAATTAGTAAATTGAAAAAGATATATGCTAATTTAGTATTTTTCAAGAGTATAACATAAAAAATTTCACCCAAATTTCATAATTTTTAGACAAGAGTTTAAATGTCGGCCAAAACTGAACTGTTTCGGCCGAAACAATTCTATTTCGGCCGATGCCAAAACGTATATATAAAACTCGTTTCGGTTTACGATTAGGAGGCGAGGGCAGAGCGAGCGTAGTAAGCTCACGCGAGAAGAGCACACAACAGGCTCGTACGGGGAGATCGCACACCGAGCTTGCACGGGAAGAGCGCGTAGCGAGCACGTGCGGAGAGATCGGACAACGAGCTCACGTGAGAACAACGTGCAGCGAGCTCGTGCAAAAAGATCACGCAATCGTGGCCGCTCGAGCCCTCGCTAGCATCAAGTCCACACTCTCACGCCGATTTTTAGCTCCCGTATCCATGCACCTTCACCAAGTCTTAGAATATTAAATCCGGTGGTTTTCAATTTGTTTAATATCTATGTGAAATTTTTTTACGTATAATATAATTCTTGAATATATAGAAAAAAATAATAATATATTAGAGAAAGCTTATTCGTGATCGAGATCACGTGATCTCTCCTTAACCTCCTTTAACTTTGCTTAAAAATTGATTAAATTATATATGATGATTTTGCAAAAGTTTTGTGCTGCCTCCTACTCAGGTTCCTTGGAGGTGAGTTGCAACCATATGGTTAATCTCTGCAGGATGGCTGCTTGTTCTCTGTCTTGAACCGCTTTGGAGGCCGTCTTGCGGTGCTGGAGGGTGGCGTGCGACAATCATTTCATAGAAAAAAATCTCAATAGATGGTGTGAGACATTCATTTTGAAAATCAATCCTGTATAAAATATAAATCCTTTTAACAATTAATTCCTCTGAAATCCAAACATATAACAGATCTCTAATGCTGCAATGTTGCACAAAAGACAAGATACAACAACAGACAAATGCAACATAAGAAAAGGGCTGCAGTTCAATGTGAAACTGATGATGACCATCTTTTGATTTCAATGTGTGCTTCGGGGC
Organism: Trichopus zeylanicus subsp. travancoricus; assembly: GCA_005019695.1. NCBI lineage: Eukaryota > Viridiplantae > Streptophyta > Magnoliopsida > Dioscoreales > Dioscoreaceae > Trichopus > Trichopus zeylanicus. Next base: position 152,714 of record RXID01020757.1, on the reverse strand, counting down.
TGCCGAAATGAACCATTGGCATACAGCATTTGGTACACGGGTTTAATCCTCACTGTCAAGATTATGCTCAACAGAGTTCCCAACATACAGACTCCAGCAAGGACCATAAATGTGAGCCGGAAGCACTCGGGCCCAATGCAACTCGAACCATCTGTGTGGCCTCCATGCTGTTTTGCAGTTTCCCAATCATACACATACCCAGCAAGTCCCGCAGAGAACAAGAGTGCACCAAGAGGGTTTCCTAACAGCATGAAGTTGTTTATAATCCCGAAGTGCTTTAGGCCAAAAAGCTCAGATACTGTTGGCACTGTGACAGAGAACTGAGCTCCATAGCATATGCCAAGTAATGCAGTTGATGCATAAATAGTGCCATTGAGCCTCAATGCAGAAAGAAGGTAAATAATGACCATGATGATTTGTGTGCATGTCATCCAAATTGGCCTAGGAAGCATTTTCCACCTGCAGAAGATGTTACACCGCACATCTCTTATTATTGAACCATATTTCAAGTATATACAAAAAAAAGGAAATTCATCTCACCTGACAAAATATTCAGAAACAACACCGCCGCCAAGACGACCAACAAAATTACCGAAACTGAAGAGAGACAACAGGATTGTTGTATCATTGACACCCGCTGCAGTTCCAACCTGTGCCAAGTTATTAAGAACAGTGACTCCTGAGCCAACACCAAGAAAGTATACCAAAAATAGAAGCCAAAAATCAGCTTTGATTAGAGCCTCCCGGAACTCAAAATCCTCTCCCCTCTTGGGTCTTCTCTTCTTTTTAACTGCTCCCTCCCCCTCAGCCAAAAGCATATCCACATCAGAAGCTTCATCAGCATCCTGAAAACCCCCAAGATTTGATGTCGATGCAGATGAAGCTAGCAATGGCTCTGCCTTGTCTGACTCACCCTGATCTAATTTATCAGATGAACTTGATGGGCCAATCAAACTAGGTTTTTTGGGACGAGGGTAAAGTGTCATCTTCACCGGAATTGCAAGGGGAGCCACGAGAAATAAGATCATAATACCAAATAAAATGTAGGATACAGCATCACTTGGTGAAAGGACATCGTCCAATATAGTAGTAGAGATGAGGTATAGACCAAGTGCCACACTAGTAATCTGGGTGAACAAAAAATGGCCACGCTCTGATGAATCATCCTCTAATGACGGAATGCAGGGTCTGACAAAATACATCATTGCAACACATATGGCTGGCAGTCCAACAGCCAGGAAAAGCAAAAATTTTGTTGATGAACTATGGAGCACTCCAATATAAATTTCAGTATATACTGCAGCACTGAGCCCAACATAACCTTTGAGGATGCCAGCAACAGTGCCTCTGCTAAGGGGAAAGTTCCTCATATTGGTAACCAGCACTCCAGTACCCAGCCATGCACTGCTGTTAGTGGCAATGCATAATGCAAGCCACAGCTGTTATAACATCAAGAGCAGAAAAAGTTGTTGAATATAAAGGTGATAAATGGATAACCACCAAAAAATGAAAAAAAGTTGCCACATAGAATTGTAAGAGATAACTATATTCTATATAACATAGGATTAGCTCTACCCATTGGAGTTGTACTCACAGATGAAACATGAGAATACACCAATCTCTAACTTTCTATGAGTAACCACCTTAATAATTCTAACCAGGCCAACCGCACAATCCAACACAATCCCATAAAAAACAATTTTAAAAAATGAAATGGATGGTAACCTAGCAACAAAATGTTGTATATCCAAGACTTACGTAATCAACCATATAAGCTACATTTATTTCACAGCAAGAATGGAAGCATGAATAAAATAGTGCTGGTAGAATTTAAAATCACGAATTTTTCTACTAAAAACTTCATAGCACATTTGCCAATGCTACAAGTGTCTGCACAATCTATAAAAAATGAAAAGAGAAAAGACAATTCTAAAGTGGCAATTAGAGAAGTAGAGCCTGAAGAGAAACTGCAGCAGTCCAAATGCAAATAGGAACAAAAAATCAAAAGCCAGAATACAAATGCAAAGAAAGAAACAGCATTCTTCTTCAGCAAATTGTAAGAATGAAGAAGGCAAGCATGACTTGAGGAGCCTAACCAGAGTGTCATGTTTATTTTTCTAATTTATAAGATTCTGTAGTTCTTCATGAATTAGGAGACATCCAAGAAGGCAAATGAAAAATCATGAGAGAAAAGCTTCAGTATTATTATCACTGCCCATCTCCATCCAGTTCAAAAAAATCAAACAACTTTCAACAAATAGTAAAAGAAATTTAGCAGAAATCAAAGCCTATGATGGAACCATCTCAGGTCACTGAAAGGCCTGCAGAGAGAACAAGGAAACGAACGATCCTATTTAATTTCTACAAGTTGTCGTACCCTATAATAGAACAATATATACTACAATAAATTCCCAGCAAGCAAAAGAATCCCATCTTTCAGTAAAAACCAACCAACCACCTCTACATCAGCAAACAAAATCCAACTCTCCCTGAGCTTCGCTCAATCAAACAGTTTCAATTACCATCTCAGTCCTAAAACCCTCTTTCCGTAAACCCAAATTAAGAAAGCAATTAAGTCGCACACAAACCTCTGGTTCTTGTTCACCAACCACCTCCAAATCAGCAAAAATCATAACCTAGCAACAACCACCGGTAATTCCACTGAATCAAACACTTCAATTAATCTACTATCCCATTCACAAACCTTAATTCTTTACACTCCAAATGCCAAACTCGTTAAACTCCCAGATCCACTCCAAATGCCAAATCAAAACATCAAACAACAAAAGTACCAAAACATTGAACACCAAATCTGACGAGAATACAAAATTTCAAATCAAACTCACCGCCCAGTAGGGCAATCCGACGACGGTCTGGGTGACGGCGAGCCAAAGCACGCCGTAGCCGAGGAAGCAGCAGGCGGCGCCGATGAGGAGAACAAGCCAGGGAGGGAAGCGGTTGCAGAGGACGCCGGGGATCATGCCGAAGTTCTCGCCGATGTCGTTGGCCACGCCAAGCATGGTGAGCTGCTGCTGGTTGAAGCCGAGCACGGACTTGAGGGAGTGAGAGTAGAGCGGGAAGTTGTAGGCGTTCCCCGACGCCACCAGCACCCACGCCGCCGCCGCCAGACCAACCCACGGAGGGCGGCTGCCCGCCTTCACTGCTCCAGCCATTGTCTTCTTCTCCTTGTGCTTGATCTTCTTCTCTTGCTCCAACCTCTTCGTAGTACAAAAGCGAGAGAAGAGTAGTCAAGAAAAATTTGGGTACGCCTGGGAATAGATGGGAATGGAGGGGTTATGTTCCCGTCGCACAATAAATAACCATCTATCTTATTAAATTTATAGAAAATTACGTATCTTATCAGTATTAACAAAAAAAAATATCATTTATAATATAAATTTATAAAAAGTTATTTTAATTAAAATATTAAAAAAATATTTTATTTTAATTCAATTTTATTAATTAAAATTAATATAATAATCTAAATTATTCTCATTTGATTTAATATAAATAATTATTAAATTAATAAAAAATAAATTATTTTATTTCCAGTTTTATGAACAGTCGATTGTCAAATTTTATGAAACTAAAAAATTTAAAATCTAATTTTATCAGACCGATTGTTCGATAATTTAAAATTGATTGTTCAAAATAAAACCAAATAAATAATAATTTACTATTTTATATTAATTTAATTGATAAAATTAAATTAAAATAAATATAATATTTTTTAAATATTTTAATTAAGGTTATTTTTTGTAAATTTATTGTATAACATGAGTGATTTTTTCCTAATAGTGATAATATAAGTGATATTTCATAAGTTCTCAATAAAATAGGTGGTTGTTTATTGAAAATTCTTTTTTAAAAAAGATTTCTTTCAAAAAAATAAAATAAAATAAATAAAATAGATTTTTTTGGTTTTTTGGTACAATTTTGTCATGCTATTTTCTAAGTAATCAAAATTTTAAAGAAGATTAAGTCACCGTTTGGTTCGGAATCGGGATCAGGATGAGAATCAAAATTAAAACTAGTAAACCGCTTTTATAAACTAACATTTTTTTAGCAAAATTAACACTTTAATAATTTAAAATTTAAAAAATATTTAATTTTTTTATAATAATTTAATTTAATAACAGTATAAAATAAATAATAATAATTTTATAAAATAAATAATTATAAAAAAGGATAATCTCAAGATTGATTTCGAATCAAACGGGGCTAAGAAACTTGGCCAAATTGAACCATCAGTGGGTTCGGCTGAGTAATCTTCCTTCCCATATCATACTTGATTAAATGCACAAATTTCAGAATTAATGGCACTCATCAAAGAAAAATTAGTAAATACCGTGGATCGTTTGCAACATTGACTTAAATATCGGGTATTTTTGCAAAATGGTCCACAACGAATCAAAATTTTAAAAAAAATATACAAAAAAGTTTTGGCAGAAATTGTTCGCCAGATCTAAAGAACTCAAACGGGTGGACGCGTGCTCTCCACATGACAGATTGTCCACCACGCTCGACTTCGATCCAAGAAATGGCGCATTTCATGGACCCCGCTGGCAGGAAACACGGGAGCCGGATTCAGCCCATTCTGCATTGGACTGTCCAGCACGGATCTGTTGGATCCAGACCCGGACTGATCGATCTACGTCATCGGTCAAGATTCGCTGCTAATGTGATTATTAATTAAAAGAGAATTATCAATTTATTGTTTAACTAAAGGGCCTAGTGATTGAATGAAGTCGGTCGAGTCATAAATTTGCAATTTGGATGAATGCGAAGGCATGACACGCGGGATCATAAGAAACGAGACGAAGGCAGCGATGAAGAGCCGTGAGTCGTCACTTTGGGATGATGATTTTGTTCCAAGCTTGCCGGGGCTTTTGGGACCAGCGTGTTGGTGGGTAACCTCAGGATTCATTATGATTTTTCCTTCGGGATTTATTGTATTCAATATTGAACTTGCGATCAGGGCCTGTGCAATTCACTCGAGTTGTGTGTGCCTCTGGCAGCTCTTCGAGTACGGTATTTTGCGTATATATATTTCAGACATTTTTTATTCGAAATCAGGATCAAAATCAGAATCAAAAATAAACTACTTTTATAAACTAATATTCTTTTATTAAAATTAAAATTTTAATAATTTAAAGTTCGAAAAATTATTTATTTTTTTAATAATAATTTAATTTAATAATAATGTAAAATAAGTAATATTAATTTTATAAGAAAAAAAATAATTTTGAAATGAATCGAATTGATCCTGATCCCAAATCAAACGCACCTCTAAATCTTAACAAATTATATATATATTTTTTTGTGTTTCTATCGTGAATGTAAAAATTTATTTATTATCCGTTTGTGTGTTTCATCTCAAATTAAATTTTAAATTAAAATATAAAAAAATCAAAATACCTCTTGATATAAAAAAAATCAAATCAAAATCATATTTCACCCGGCTTTTTTTTCTTCTTTTTTTTTTAATCTCGCATGTAACATTATTATGACCACTTTTTTCTTTATAATTATAAAAACCTACTTATAATTTTTTTATTATTGTAAAAATCTATTTATGAATTCTTCATAATTATAAAAATATTAATACCAAAATCAAATTTCAGCCTATTTCACCGAATTTCAACCACTTGAAATAAAAAAAGAAACTCAAAATCAAAATCTATTAAAAGTATTTGTGCAAAACAAAAACTAACCTTCCAGGAAGAACTCAACTCGAGTTTCACACCTAAAACTGCTCAAACATATCGGTGGTCCTTGCAGCTCATAAGCCATCGAAGGAGATAAGTTCCGATTTATAGCCTCAAGCAATCAACAAAAATCTCCCCAACGGCTCCAAATCTGACCGCCAGGACAATGATAGGGTTTAATTGCATCCATAACACACAATTAACCGTTAGAATCTCTTAAACCTTATCAAATCATTGTCGTAAAAATTTATGGAAAAATATTTTTTCAAAAATTTATAAAAGTCTTTATTTTCTTAAAATTTGTCAAAAATCTCTTATTTTTGTCAAAAGTTGTAGAAAATAGTTCAAAATAAGGCTTTTCCATAAATTTTTTAAGAATATGAGTGTTTTTATTAATTTTTAAGAAAATAAGGACTTTTCACAATTTTTTAAGAAACTGCATTTGAGATTTTTTTTTAAAAAAACTAGGCTTTTTTTTTGAAAAAATCTTATGTAAACAAGGGCTTTTTGTAATTTTTAAAAATAAAGTTTTCTGTAAATTTTTTAAGAATATGGACGTTTTTATGCAAATTTGACATCATGTAAAATATTTGCCTATCGAGAAAAGAGACCAACTTTTCATTCAAAATTAAAAAGGAGTTGTAGATAACGAAATCTTAAAATTTACAAAATAAATTCTCATTTCTTCAAATTTATAAAAAATTCCTTATTTTCTTAAAAATTTTACAAAAAATCCTTACTTTCTTAAAAATCTGAATAAAAATTTTTATTTTTAGAAATTTATAGAGAAACCCTTATTTTCTAAAAAAAATGTATAGAAAAGTTCTCAATTTCTTAAAAGTTTACAAAAAAGTTCTCATAATTTAAAAATTATAGAAAAACCCTTTTGTCTTTAAAATTACAAAAAACCATCATTTTTGTATAAATTTACAAAAAGTTTTTATTTTTAAAATTTTTTTAAAAATCTCTCATTTTCTTAAAAAATTACAGAAAAGTCATAATTACTTCTTAAAATTTTGCATAAAAATAATTCAAAACAAGGCTTTTCTATTTTTTTACGAAAATAAGTATTTTTTTTGTTAGTTTTTAAGAAAAATAAGGAATTTTTTGCAAATTTAAAAATAAATTTATAAATGAGGGCTTTTCTATAATTTTTTATGATAACAAAGGTTTTTCTATAAATTTTTAAGAAAACAAGGGTTTTAAAAAAATTTAAACAATGACTTTTCTCTAAATTTCTAAAAATTAAGGCCTGTTCCATAAATTTTTATGAAACTAGGGCTTTTCTCAAAATTTTTCAAGAAAATAAGGGTTTTTATGAATTGTTACAAAAATAAGGATTTTCTGTAAGAAAGGAGGCTTTTTTGTAAATTTTAAGAAAATAATGGTTTTTTACTAATTTTTAAGAAAACATGGGCTTTATTGTAAATTTTTCAAATTAAGGACTATATAATATAAATTTGGTAAATTTTTAGAAAATAGGACATTTCAATAGATTTTCAAAAAAACAGAAGAAGAATATTTTGTAAATTTTTCGGCTCCAACTCTTCTTCGACGCCCCTCCTGAGATTCCTCTGGCCTCCCATGTCTTCCCCATCGCTCCATCTGTGCTTGATAAAATTTTTCGGTTTCAGTTTCCAAACAGAATCAAACCGAAAATTTCGGTTCGCTTCGGAATTATTTTTAAATTAAAACGATTAATATGTATTCGATTGATTTTGGTTTCTGATCTTTGAGAATCAAACTTTTCAGTTCGGTTCATTCGGTTTGATTCAAAATCGAATAAACTGATTGCACAAGCTAACTAGGTTTAGTTCCCAAAGAACTAATGAAGGGGGGGTTTTGCAATGGCTTTGGAGCTTTATATTCGTTGGGCTTTCCCTGCCCATGGCCCATATACTATTATCCATTAAGCCCATGCCAGAACTAAGCCGAAATTTTTGTCTCTCCCTCTCTTTTGGGCCCGTTTGGTTTGCTATTTAGAAGTATTAAACTTATCATAATCCTAATTTAACGAAAATTAGTTTGGAAGAGTTAGGAGTTAATATTGCGATAAGAGGGATGGTAATGAACACCATTTTACTTGTCTTAAAATAGAGTTCGTTATGTTGAGTTATCACAAACAAAATATGTTATCCAATAGTTAATGATAGTTGCTTCCGTAATAGTTTCAGCTTAACTTTGAAACACACAAAAAAAATATATATATTTGAAAAAATTATTCTGAATAAAAATGTATTAGTCATATTAACCTCTGTATAGAGTTGTCTTTATATTAATTTTGGTTCGATTTGGGTATTAGCAATAGAAAAAACAAGCCGTATTTTAAATAAATATTTGGCTTGTATTGTAGCCTTCTTAATGCGCTGAATCTCGTCTTCATTTGTGAGGCTCAAACCCAACAAAGAGGAAATATATAGTTTACATCGAAGAATGTTCCAAATTTTGGATTCATCCCACTTTATTTAAGAAAGGTAGATATAATTATGAAGTCAATTTTTTTTTGCTTAAACAAGCATCTCTACTACTCAAGTAGTTAGAATCTATAGTATTTGATGGGAGAGTGGTCTGTTAAATCCATCTCAAAATTAGTTCAAAATATAACTGGATTGGGTCCTGATCGTATCAGCATTGCCACCAGATCGACACTCTTGCATTAGCATATTAATAATGCGAGAATGATAATCAATAATAAAAATTAATATCATAATAATCGCCCATGTAGATATTTAATGAGAGAATATCAATCATGAGCATTTAATGATAAAAATAAGTTTTCCAGTAAAACAACCATATCAATGATGACAGAGGGAGGCAATGGGATGATTTCTCAGGGTCACCTTGATAGAACTATCCTAGAGTCACCTCAAATTTCATCTATTCCTCTCCAATTATACCAACTTTTGTCAAGTATATAAGCTCTAAAAAGCAACAACTTAACACATTTCTTCCACAATCCTTCTACTCTACAAGTCACAAGCACAAACAAAATATGCAATGACTTGAGCATCATAGGTTTTTTGTTAGAGCACCACCTCCAGTTTGGGTTTGTCTTGCAGGTGGCAAGCGAAAGATTGAGCAAAAACAATGTAGAGCGTGGATCCTATTTGACCTCTAGTCAAAATACTATAGGCTCTTGTCTCATCATTTTGCATTAGAGAAAGGGCACCCGCGAGCTCTCATCATACAATCACTATTCAGAATAAGGAGTCCTCAAGCATCACAACACATCTAAGAAGAGTCAATCCAACGAACCCATACCCTAGGTGAAATCACAGTATAGTCTTATAAGTGTTGTCCTGCCTCTATAGAACTCAACATGAGAGGTGAACTAGCTCTTCTTTACCAAATTATCTTGTAGTCTCCACGTAGGGGCGGAGGGTGTGGGGTCGCATTACAGAAAGGGCACTCACAAGCTCTCATCATGCAATCACCATCCAGAATAGGGGATCCTCGAGTGTCACAACACATATAAAAGGAGTCAATCCAAAGAACCCATACCTTAGATGGAATCATAATGTAGCCTTATAAGTGTTATCCTGCCTCTGCAGAACTCAACATGAGAGGTGAACTAGCTCTTTTTTACTAAATTTATCTTGTAGTCTCCACACAAGGGGCGGGGGATATGGGGTCGCATTAGAGAAAGGGCACCCGCAAGATCTCATCATGCAATCACTATCCAAAATAGGGGGTCCTCGAGTGTCACAACACATCTAAGAAGAGTCAATCCAAGAAACTCATACCTTAGGTGGAATCATAATGTAGCATTATAAGTGTTGTCCTACCTCTATAGAACTCAACATGAGAGGTGAATTAGCCCTTTTTTGCCAAATTATCTTGCAGTCTCCACTCAGAGGACGGTGGGTATTAGGTCGTATTAGAGAAAAGGCACCCATAAGCTCTTATCATGCAATCACTATCTAGAATAGGGGGGTCCTCAAGCATCATAACACATCTAAGAAGAGTCAATCCAAGGAATCTATACCCCGGGTGGAATCATAGTGTAGCCTTATAAGTGTTGTCGTGCCTCTATAGAACTAGGCAAGCCCATTTGGCTTCATCCTTCCCTTAGCTTCTGTAGCCCTTGATTTTATTATCTAAGAAAAGTTTAACAATTTCTTTGTCCAGTTTCCTTGGCGAAAAGCTCTAGTTTGTCTAGGCCACAAAACCTTACCTTCACTTAAGCAAAAATCATGGTCTCTCTAGGCCACAAAGTCCTAACTTTGCTTAGGCCAAAATTTTTGTTTTGTCCATAGCACAAAGCTTTAGCTTTGCCTATTCCCTAGTCCATCAAGATCACATAGCCCTAGTTTCACCTAAGCCAAAAGCCTTAGTTCGTCTAGGTAACAAAGCCCTAGTTTTATCTAAGCCAAAATCCCTAGCTCTTATAGGGTATAAAGTCATGGATTTGTGTAGGCCATTTAATGCTAACTTAGCAAAATCTTCTATTACTATATGCTTGACAAAGTCTTCTATTATCATCAACTTAGTGAGTTCTTATATTATTGTTAGCTCAATGAGACCTTCTATTACTACCAATTTTGTGAGGTCTTTTATTTTCTCCAACTCCATGAGGTTTTTTATCACCATCATCTCAATGATTTTGTCTATTACTAGCTTAGCCTAGACTTCTCACCACTGAGTTATTTTATGAATTGACAACTTGACCTAGTTTTCTCTCCTTATCGAACTCGACCTAGTTCTAACACTTATTGCTAGCTTGCCTTGGTCTTATCTCACCACCAAGCCTAGCCTAGTATCCTACTTATTACCAGCTCGACCTAGTCTTGCCTTACCACCAAGCACTGCCTAGTCTTACTAGTTTGGCTCACTTGCTTCTCCCTCCACAGGAAGTACGACTTGGCATCCTCACAAGTATGCACTTGTCCCAAACTTGGTTAAATTTTTTTTTCCAATGCGGTAGCATGCACAACTCCCAAGTACCCAACCTTTGGCCTAATAAAACATAAGACTAAATTGAAGTTGATATATCCTTTAATTTAGCCAAGAAAATATTTGAGAAATATTGACGACATTGTCAAACAAACCATCATAAGAAAATCACACAAAACACTAAGTGACTCAAAGTCTCCAATTCATTTTATTAATGAGACAATATAACATACAAAAGGACAAAACATAAGTCTAAGGCTAAGCCTAGTTCTTGGTGGAGAGGTAACCCTCTCATCGTCGAAGTCCTTCACATGTAGTTGTGTAGAGACTTATATGCATCCCTCGTTGGCCTCCACTTCGAGTGGCTTGACTTGAGAAGCCAACTTTTTGGGTTGAGAACTTTGCAAAAAGACTAGTCTAATCCTTATTGGGCTGAGCCCCTAGCACAATGATTTGCAGGTTTACAAGTCTACAGAGATTAAACGAGAAGCACTTGAAGGAGACCTTCAAGCTAAACTCCCAACATGTCCTTCACTAGCCTCTATCATCCCCTCTTTTTCAAGCCAAACTCTCAATATGATCCCCCTATGTCATTATTATCCTCTTTTGCCTCTTGTCTTCTGCAGGAATTATTGGGCTTATCTTCTTAGCAAATAAATAAATATAATATGAATAATCCTAGAGATAAAGACATGGAAGATAACTTGTAGGGAAGAAAAGAAAGGCAGCTACGTCCTCCTTTGGGAGAAGATTTGGATCCCCAAATACAAGGGGTTATCCATAAAAATATAAAAAATATGTCATTCGAAGTAACCATCCTTCTCGGAATGTGCCATGTGGCAAGAGAGGATTGCCTCAAAAGCTCGATTTACTCTTCTCCATCTACCTCACTTAGAATGTCAACAATTTAGCAGGCCTCCATGATTTTACCACATCAATGGTTTAGCAAGTTTCCACGATTTTACCACATTAATAGTTTAATAGGCATCTAAAGTCTAGCCATGTCATTAGTTCGAGAAGTCTTTAAAAACCTACCATGACTCTAGCCTCACGATCTATAAAATCGTCTCAAGGTGTTAATTGGATTTGGATCGGCGGCTATTATTGGGACGTTGGTAGGTGAATTCAGAAATCCAGGCTGTCTATGAGAGTAGTTTTAAGAAAATATAATAAAAGTCAGAAGCTATTTTTAAAAATAATTTTTTTACCAAAAATGGCAAAATTAAAAGGGTAAAAATGTTCGAATTTTTGACTTGGAATGCAAACCCTGGTTAGCATCTGAAATTGAAGGGACAGGCGGGACCATGGGAGCATGTGAGTGCAAAATGTTAGCTGTCGGATCCCAGTCATCTTAAATTGGAACTTAGCCGTTTGATGCCACCGTGTTCAAAAATAAATCTGTGTGCTGGCTTGGATATATCCATGGCTCTTATCCTTTATGATCCGTGACCCAACTTGTTCCTCGTGAGCAGCCACGGGACCCATTTAATTCACAAAAAATTGTTTTATTCAAAGTCATACAAGCTAATAACGAAAGCAATGTTCATGTGATCTGAAAATGGAACCAACCACACAAATCCGATTCGTTTTTGGATGCATATGATAATAGATAAGATATTGATCAGGTAGAAGGCGCACTAATCTTTTCGTTTGTATATATATATTTTTTTTCAAAATTAACAAAATTTAAATACATAATTTCTCACCCATAAAAAATAAATATAATCATTAACAGATAATACATAATTATACATAATTTTTACATTAGAAGGATGTTGAGATGTGTTTAAGGTCTCAACGTTTTTCAACATGCCGAATAAATATTTATTATATAATTGGCACCAAAAATATCATCTGATCTTTCAATGTAAGAAGTGGTTACTATCGATAATCATATAGTCTGGATAAACAACTTATTGAAATCCTACATTTTGTCAACACTTGTCTTGAATGTGTCTACTAACACACGAATGCTTTTAGTTTTGTTAGAACTTGTCTGCATATTCCGCACCAAGTTAATACAGAAAAAAAAAAAAAATCAAATTTTGGGTCCTCAAATGATTTTTTGAGAAAGAATTGCAATGGTTAATTGCCGAAAAAGAAATTCCGCTCAAATTTTTGCTGTCTTCTCGTATGCCCTCAATGTTTAGAAAATTAGTTGTTGGATAGACTACGGAAGTTTGCTAGGAATCATCAGAATTCAACTATGTTCAAACATTCTAAAATAAGAGATCAAAAGTCTGTTCTTGACTCAACAAATTGCTTTTTGTGTTCTACAATCGGGCATGGATGATATTCAACAAAGAGGATTTTTTTTTTTTTTAACTTGGAGTAATCATAACCTGCTAAATTATATACAAGTTAAGCTGGATCGGGCTTTGTGTAATGCAGAATGGCTGAATTTGTTTCCATTTGTAGAAGCTTATTTTGAAGATCCTGATGTTTTTTTTTATCACTCTTCAATTGTGATTCCCAGCAGGAGTCTAAACATCGACAGTTCAAATACTTCATTCACTGGGCATCTGAATGAGACTTTCTTGCTGTTGTAAGGGAGGCATGGAATTGGAAGTTTCAAGGCAATCCGCTTCACAAACTTTCATATATCCATCTATTGCTTCAAGATTTCCCTACAGATTCGACCCTTGTTCTACTAGAAACAAAAACGTCTACTTTGCTTTTGATTGTTAGGTCGCAGAAGGCGCTACCTGAAATCATCAATCCTCAACAATTGGCTTTCTTGAAAGGTAGGTCAATGGCGGACAACATTCTCCTTGCTCATAAGTTGATTCGCGGTTTTCACCTCCCTATTAGTAAGCCTTCCATGTACGCCGAGTTAGATTTGGTTAAGGCTTTTGATGCAATGGACAGAAAATTCATTCTGGAGGCTCTTCAGTATTCCTAAAAGTGTTCTGAATCAAATCACTTCCGTTCTTTCTGATTTTCTCTGGAGTGGCCATGCAGAAAATAGAGGTTTTGACACTAGCCTCAAGGAGAGATGCTTGCTTGCTAAAACATGCAAGTGGTCTTGGCATCTTCAGCCTCGATCTTATTGCGACTTACCCTCCCTGATAAAAGCTCCTTATTGGCTCGTTGGTGCTTTCCCTCTTCTAGTTTCCTGTAGAAGAAAATTCCAAGCATCAGAGGAGAGTAGAAAGCTAAAATTATTTGGAGGATCGGCAATGGCTTCCTTCTGGCTCTCTCTTTGATGCTCTAGGATCACGGTGCTTTTATGGAGTAAGGTGTATCTATAGAAACAAGCACCTGTAGGTCGGTTTGTTCACAATGGGCAATGGCCCATCCGACATAGTAGGTTGGTGCATGTTCAAAATCTTTGGTTGCAAATCTCTTTGGTCGCAACTGGTCGCATCTCAATGCACTCAACATTACTCTGTTTGGTTGGCTCAAGGCTCGACCTTCATGTGCCCCATTGGAAGCTCATTTGGCACCCCGCTGGTTTTCCAAGAGCTAAATTATGTCTTTGGCTGGAATGGAAGCAAATACTTCCTACCTCGGACAATTTGCAAGCAAGAGATATGCAGTGTGGAGTAAAGTGCTTCTTTTGTGATGCTCAATAAATCTGGACTCTGTTCTTTGAATGTTCATTCTCCACTTGGATTTTCTCGAATATTTTTCAACATTTTCGAAGGCCTAGATCTCTCGCTTCGGTGTTTATGGAAATTATCTCCAGCCGTTGCGAAAGCACAGCTCCTTCTCGGTGCTTTAGCTTCTTGCTTTCAATTTGTGTACTGCATTTGGGAGGAGAGGAATCTCCGTTGTTTTGAAAGAAAAGTTTCTTCATATCAGGATATTTTGAGGCATGCACAATTTTGGATTCGAGGCAAGATGCTTAATTGCTCATATCTGATCTAATATCCAAATTTGGCAATTTTATTACCTGAGCTCTTGCTTAATGTGATGCTTGCAGCCATGACGTAAATATTTGTGCTTTTTAGCCATCTTTATCTCTAACTGAACAATTATTGATAGACATCATGTACCTTTTTAAATTAGATAAATAACATAGAGTTCCTTGAGATTTTATCAAATAGTCATTTTACATTTTGAGTAAAAATTAATTTAAAATAAACTTTTAAACTGAACAAAATTTTTTTTTTTTTTGCAATATGGGTCGAAATACCAAAATCTCCTTTAATCAATGTAAAACAATATATATTTTTCGAATATTTCTAACTTTGACAATAAGTTTACACTCGAGAAGGGTTTTACAATATATTCAATAATTTATGAAAATACAGGTTTTTAAGTTTGATAAAAATATACTTTTATTAAATTTTAAGGAGTCACATATAATATTTTATTTTTAAAATAGAAATATACAATTTGGTAAGATTTTAAAGGGTTATAGAAAATTTTTAAATTTGAAAAAAAATATATAATTCGATAATATTTTAGTAAGTTATATGCAATTAACCCTTCAAATTAGGCAAGATTTTGTAATGTGATCCCACCATGCATGCTATTTAAAGAGCAAGTTACATATAAGTCACTCAAATCTTCATTAATACATAATAGTCCTTGAAAATAGTTTTTTTTTCCTTCTTAAGTGTAGGTTATGATGTCTTGCAAGTAAGAGAAATCATTAACTAGCTAGTAATCATGATGGTTAAATTACCCTTATCATTTTGTTGTGACTTTAATAACCTTTTTATGTGATTATGAATATTTCAAAGGTTTATTCATGATATGAAAAGATTTTTGGACTTGAATGTAATTATTATTTTTTTTAATTTTGAAAATAGAAATATCTCAACATTACCGTAAATTCTAAAAAAAATATAGATATTATGTCCTGTCACAAGTCTTGTGCGGATGCGATGGGAGTTGGGGGCCTCAAGTAAAGAGTGGGGGTGGCGAAGGTCAACCAACCACAACCGTCACCTACGGCCTCCCACAATGCATGACAATGAAGTAAAACCTAATTAATTGTCAAATCAAGTTACATACTCGCTGATGAATTCATTTATTTCACCTAAAGAGATGGTTAGCTTATGGATATTAACTTACTTAGTCTTCAAATTTGACCAAAAAAATATGACAATAAGTAAGACCAAATTAATTATCAAATCAAATTAAATGCTTGTTAATGAATTCCTACAATCTTTATTAATGCATAAAAGTCCTTGAAATTAACATAATATTCTTTATTTTATGATCGGACAGGTCTTGTGTTAGATGCAGTGTAGGCAGGGGACCTCAATGAAAGGAGGCGAAGGTCAACTGACGGCAACCATCAAATATGGCCTCCCACGTCTCATGACAATGAAGTAAATTAAAACTCTCAGATCACATTAGATACTTATTAATGAACTCATTAATTTTGTGGTTTGCGAGATTCAGTCAATCTAATTTTCAAGTTTTCCCACACACCCAAGTAGCACCTGATTAACTAGCCGAGCAAGCTAGATGTGGTAACTCCCATTGCAAATAGAATAAAATAAACAAAAAGTAAAAAAAAAAAAAAAAACAACCAATCAATTGCCAAATAAAGTTAGACACATTAATTGACTCATTTTTTCGTAAATACAAAAATTATATATAATTTCTTAAAATTTTCCTAAATTTAAAATATTGTATTTTTTTTACTGAATATGTTATAAAAATTTTTAAAATAAATACATATAAGTCCCTAAAATATATTAAATTAGGGTACGTTTGTTAATCAAATAATTCAAAATTATTTTTTTTTAAAAAATGAAAATGATTCCTATTTCGTTATTAAATAATCACAAAAATATGGTTTGGATTGAGCCAATACTGAAATTCTACATAAACTATTATTTATCCTTACATAATATAAAAAAAAATTCAAAAAGTAAGAGTGAAAACGTAATTTTATATTTATCTAAAAAAATCAAAGACTTATTTTCATCCAAATAAATTTAAAATAACTTTATTCCTATTCGCACTATTTTATTACTGCCCTTAAATATTAATACATAAGATATTTCATGATTTCAGTGATATATAATTGCCTAAAATTAATTATCTTTTTCTTGGGTAGCACTGTGCTCGATTTGTCTAATGCACGAACTAATGTTTATTGAGTTGTAAGTTGGACTTTGGCGCGTATGTCTCGATGATTGCAATGTGACATCCAAGCACCATGTGCCAGGTGCCGCCATTTAAACCGCAATTATGGTTAATTAAGACAGTTAAACCTTCGGATTAGTGTGTGGTGCGGTGTCATTCTTAACTTTTAATTAAAGTTTTTGACAGGTAAGCGTTAGTTGTTGATTCAAACCTAGGTAAACTATCGAGCGACACATCGACAAACAGTCAGGGCGTCGTTGGGTATTTGAGCTAACGGAACTCGAGGAGGTCGCGGAATCCGCAATTTCACCAAAATGACGGATCTTCTGGAATTTATGAGATTCAACATTTGATTAACACAGAACAAAAATGGTGCTAGTCAATTTTTAGGTTTCATATTAAATAAATCTTAGGCTGGATTCTCCACTACAATTGACCAAAAGTTTGATCAATCAAGCCCATTTGTTTGAATTGACTTTGTCCTATTGAACAAGAAATGAAAGAATATTCTCTTTTTTTTTTTTCAGATAAGAAATTAATATTATGTATAAATAAATAAAGCATTTCATAAACATGTGGTTTTGCAACCAGAGTAGACTTGAACAAAGTTGATAATTAATGAAAATGATTCTAGAATTTTTTTTTTTTTTTTGGTAATTGAGATTTATTATTAGAATTTTACTTTAGTAAAGTTCGAATCAATAATCTCTCGTATAAAAAAAGTTAATACAACCATTAAGTCAATAATAGCAGTGTAATGATTTTAAAAGTAGGTTACATATTGAACCCTACTTAGTACATTAATAGATATTTCTATGATAGCCAATGCAAATACAACATATGTGAAGGGCTATTGCACTAGTCTTTTTATACAATTTTGAAACAGATGTAATGGCAAAAGAATATCAAAGGCTGCCTCCCAAAATTATGGAAATCAAAGGGTGTTAGCTGTAAAATATTTTTTTTTTTAACTTTTTTCTGCTGCACAAATTGGATTGTTTTTTGTTTGCTTGACAGCAAATGAATAGAAATGATCGAAAGTAAAATCACTTTTATTTATTTTTATTATTTGACTGAATAAAAATAGATTTATAAAAGTTAACCCGAAGTGAAAAATGAAATAAATTTCAATTCGATATTTTTTTATTTGAAGTGACTCTAAAATTAAATCTCATAATATTTTGAGTTATAATAATATTAATAATTTTGCATCTTATAATAATAATATACTTTTAGATTTTTATTAATTAAAAATTTAAAATTAATAAGAATTTACATATTAATACTTATATTTTCAAAATATATTTATATTCAACCAAAGATCGAGAATAAAGTACTTTCAATCATTTTTAAAAAAAATTTAAAAGTGAGAAAAAAAATAATTTTTACATAATTGTGTTTATTTTCAGATAACAAAAAACCATTAGTTTTTAATACTTTTGAGGGTTCCTTGTTTAACAGACAAATACAAAATTGTACACATTGTTTAAAAAGAAATCAATATTGTTTTTTTGAGAAAATAAAAAGACAATTTCAGTGAGAATTGACAAATGGGGTCTGTCTGAGGCCAAGCATTCCACGTGGTTAGAATCAACATTTTAAAATTTAATTTTGGGGTTGATTTTTACACCCCTGAGATTGATATGTTTTGATTGAAATTAATTTCGTTTCGATTTCAATTAAAATATTTTTTTTAATTTTTTTAATTATATTTTGATTCAAAATTTAAAAATATTATAAAATTTATAAAAAAATAAAAAATTTACATATTCATATATTTTTTAAAATATTAAATACATAATTTTTTTCATAAAAATTGTCTAAAATATTAAAAAATATTGTACAATCAATATTTGAATTGGGGTCACCATAAATAGAATAAGTCATTGCATATAACTCCTTAAAATTTTATCAAATTATATATATCTCTTTCAAATTTAAAAAATTACATATAATTTTGTAAAATCTTGCCAAATTACTCGAATATTTTGCAAATCTTTTGGATATAGATTTAATTTAAAAAATATTCAAATAATATATATATATTATTTAATGTTATTTAGACTAAAATGAAAATATAAAAATATCCCTGACCTAGTCAACATAGACTTTGGTGATTCGACAATTATTAAAAAAAATTTTCTCGTATTGTTTAGAGGTTTTTCTTAGATTAAATACTAACACAAAATATAAAATGATAATTTTGCTTCTTTTCTAGTTTTAAACTTATTTTGCTTTATTTTATATTAAATTTTAACTCAAGATATAAGATTTACTCTTACCTTACTTTATATTAGAACTAGGGCTTAATCTGAAATAAATTTGAAGTCCAATATGACTCAAATTTAGATTCATTTTATTCATATTCTCCGGTATGTGTCTTTTAATTAGATTAGAGACACTTTAGTCTTTTTAACTTAGCCTAAACATAGTCAAATGATATTATTCTCTTAATTTCTTTATTTTAGTAATAAATTTACATTTGATGAAATTTTTTATAATATATCTAGTGAATTAAAACATATAATTTTTTAAATTTAGAAAATATATGTAATTATATAATATTTGAAAAAGTTATATGTAATTTTTAAAATTTTAAAAATATGTAAGTTAGAAAGATTTCAACAATTTATATGTAATTTTGTCACTTTAAAAAAATTTATAACTTGACAAGATTTTAAGATTTTAATGTAATTTAACCAAATAGAATCGTAAATCTTAACCATTTATTAACGTCACTGGATGAAATAAAAATAATATAATATAAGATAAAATATATGTTTTAAGTTTGAAATTTAAATTTAAATAATGCGAATTCGATCAAAACTAAAACGGTTTAAAACCGCGGTCAGAATTTTCTCTATTTCATTCTTTAATTTTTTCTGAAATTTAATTCCAAAACGTTCAGCACAAAATAAATATAAATACAATTAAAATAAATAACTCATGCTGCTCAATTTAAAACTCGCGTCTACAATAAATTGGCTGGTGACAATCCATGACAACATCCATTTATTTTGGGGGTAACATATTCCATTAATGTTATTAATCATTATTATTATTATATAATAATAATAATAATAATAATAATAATAATAATAATAATAATAATAATTTAACACAATTTAATTTAGCTCATCTCAATTATGAATGGAATTTAATTTTTGAATTTTTGTGAAAAATGCAAAAAATGTAACAGAACGGTTTGGATAAATCCACCTCTTTTTCTGCAAAGCAACCGAAAACATGTAAATCCAAGAGCCGGCCGCTAC
This sequence comes from Trichopus zeylanicus subsp. travancoricus, assembly GCA_005019695.1. Taxonomy (NCBI): domain Eukaryota; kingdom Viridiplantae; phylum Streptophyta; class Magnoliopsida; order Dioscoreales; family Dioscoreaceae; genus Trichopus; species Trichopus zeylanicus. Next base: position 132,790 of record RXID01020757.1, on the reverse strand, counting down.
ACCATTTTTCTTCATTTTTTATTTTCTAATTTGTATTCCCATGAAGGTAACCTCACCGGTCGTCTCCATATCACCCGCGTAGCTCCTACGCGAAAGTGCCGACGGCATTACCGTCACCAAAATGGCACATAATAATTACCGCCAAATGCCCTTTCCGTAGTTTCCGCAAAATACAAGCCCATAAATTCCCACCTCTCGCCACATGTCCAGCCCTTGGTCCCCGCAGGAGCCGTTTTCGGACCCCGCCCACTGCATTGTGACTAACCACGGTTAAGTTAACCGCACTTAAACCCAGCACCAAATTTAGACAAATGCCCTCGGCCTTTCTCCTATTTACTTCCTGGCCTCCGGCCCAAGGGAGCTATAAATCAAGCGGCGGAGGCGAGCCAGGTTTGCCAAAATAGAAAGACGAAGTATCCTCTTCTTCCTTTTCTCTCTCTAGAAAACCCTAGTTTTCTCTTTCTAGAAACCCTAATGGCGGCGACCACCTCCAACGCTAGAAGATCCAGCGGCCCAGTGCTCCCCGTCTCAAGCGCCTTCAGCCGATCTATCTCCCCCTCCGGTCGCTTCGCCTCCGCCGCAGCCGGCGCCGGCTTCTCCACCACCTCCTCCCCCTCTTTCTCCTCCTCCCGATCCGCTTCTTTTCTTCACCGATCGTCCTCTCCGACGAGGGTCAACCTCGTTGGCGCCGCCCCAATGGCCCCTTCCGTCCGATTCGCCACTTCTCCAACCCGTCGCCACCTCGCCGTTGACCACCAGGTCGTGAAGAAGCCCATAGCCTCCTCCGCCGGCGCCGCGGCGCGCCGGACGTGCATGTGCTCGCCGACAACGCATCCGGGGTCGTTCCGTTGCAGTCTCCATAAAGGGTTTCAGATCCAGCACAACCACGGTTCGGCCGTGTCGTTTTCGTCGAACCGGCTCAACGCGCGGCGGTCGGCGATGACGAACTCGCTGGTTAGGATCGGGACGGTGGAGGGCGAGTGGGTGAAGCGGGCCCTCACCGCCCTGATACGCCCCTCGTCGCACCAGCAGCGCCGCCGTGCTGCCTTCCAGCCCCGCCCCAGCCGCCTTTCCATCATGTCTACCGCCGACGATTTATGATTCCCAGAAAATCTTGCGCAGATCTCGAGGCAGGTTCGTTAAATTACTCAGAAAAAAGAGAAAAACACATAGTTATACTCCCCTTCTGTTCGTATCAACTCCGTCCCCGGAGGCGTCGAAGAATTCAGATCTCGAAGAGAACAATGGGGCGAAATTTTTTTATTTTTTTCTGTATGGAGAGAAATTGGGAGGCCTGGGCGGGATCCTGGACCGTCCGATTGTAGATATGTTTTTGTGGCAGCCGTTGATTGAAGAGCGTCGCTGGCACTTGAGAACTGAAACGAAAAAAAAAGAAGAAAAAAGCTGATTAATTCAAGTTAACGCAAAACTAACCATTCTCTAATTTTCACAATTTCCAGATTTTGATGTGTGGTTTGGATCGTAATGTGTTCCGTTACGTGCCTTCTCCGTCGTGGGCGATGGTGTTCCCCGCCGTGCGTCCCGTTCAGTACGTATGCGTATTTTCCTTTCTCTACGTGCAGGTAATGTATTTATTTTTTATTTCTTTGTATTTAGTTGTATTTGCTTTTCGTCATTTGCGTTTAACGTGTTTATTGTTTTGTAGTTGTTGTAGGACGTTTTCAAAGGCTTGGATGCGAGGGGGCTCTTCAAACTTTGGGACTGGAATCCGGGCTAAAATTTAACTTGAAGTAACGTAATTAAGATTTAATTAATTGGGGTTTAAGAAATGTTAATTGATTAATTAACTAATGGCGTGGTTCAAGGAGGAACAAATTGGTGGTTTGGAAGGGGGAGGTGAGGTGCAGATGAGGTGGTGTAGAAGAAGATGCTTGGTGGGAAGTCATGGACGTTGGGATGTTGTGGAAGTAAGCGGGTGATGTTGAAGTGGAGGAAAAAGGCAGAAAGGAAGAAAGAGAGAAGTTTGGAAGTGGTCTTGGCTGGAAGATTCTGAAAATATAGTTTCCAACTCGTTGTTTGAAAGTTGTGGCGCAGTGATGGAGACGGAGGAAATATGTCTAATTTTAAAAATTTTCTTGAAAGTAATTTGAAACAAAAGGTTTGCCGCAAAATGATGCAACTAATAGGTCAATAATCAGTTCAAGGGTAGAATTCGACCGAAGTAATAACGATTGGATATGTAGAAATGGACGCGTGTCCTGAGTGAGGTAAATTTACACCAGTTTTGCTTTTGGCTCATCAGTTATTCACCCACTGTAAATGGTTTTTATTTTTTTTTAAATATCAAAAACCGATTTAAAATAAAAAAAAAATCCACCGAATGAAATCGGCTGGAAAATTATTTATTTATTTATTAGTATTATCAATATTAATTGTTTGAATGAGTAGGGAATGAGAAAAAGGAAGGGTCCGAGGAGCGGGATCTGTATATTTTTCGAAGGGAATGGCGGCAAAAGCACGCAGCGGGAGGTAGTGGGGCCATTGTTGACAGCTGTCGAGCGAGGAAGGAGATGCCTGTGCCTCCCTGTGTCTGTAGACTCTGTACCACTAATAATATCAATGCAATATTAAGATGGAAATGAATAAAAAAGGAAGAGGGGGGCACACACGCGCTGCGCTGTCACTAGCTCAGCATGTCTTCCTTTGCTTTCTTTTTCTTTTGTTCGATTTAAGATTTTAAGTTTGGGTCTGATTTCGATTTGGAGACTTAGTCAAATTATTTTTATTTCGATTTTAACCAAATTTTTAATTTTTAATTATATATTAATCAGAATTTAATTATATTTTAATTTTAAATTAAAAATACGATAAAATTTTGAAAATTTTTTTAAAAAATTTAATAATTATAAAAAAAATTTATAATTAATTTATCATAAGATTAAATATTATTTTAATTAATTTAAATTATCGATAGTTAATTCCTGATATAGTTTATTATATATATATATTATTATATAAAAAAATATAAAAAAAATTATATGAATATGATTAAAAGTTAAAAAATAACATAAATAAATTTAATTTATTATTAAAATATACTTGATATATACATAATTTATTAATTAAGGAGTGAGTACATTGACAGACAGAAATTTCGGTGTTGAAATTATATGAGGTCCTGTTCTAATTAGCTGAAATTCTTGTGCTGAGATTATGATGAAGTTCTATTCCAATTAGCTGATTATTCTCACCAGTGGTTTTGTTTTTGATTTTCAGTGAAGCAGCCATGCATATGCACCAAAAACTCATGTACGTGAACAGTCCTCTGGCTCCACTGCTTCTTACCTACCACTTTTAGATGTCGATGAGATCGCGGGCGTGGCCGTGAGGTTGGGGTTAGGGCTAGGGTGCAGGCGCGGACACGAGTGCGAGGGCGCGGGGGAGTGATTGCAGGCGTGAGGCCTATGCAAGGGGCCAGGCGAGGGTGCTGTCGCGAGGCTGGCTAGGGGCACAGGCGCCAGGCTAGTGAGCGCGTTCACGCGAGTGCGTGAGTACGTGAGTGCATGAGTACGCGAGTGCGGACACCAAAAGCCTGCACGTGGGCTCGAGCGCAGGCATGGTCGCCAGGCTAGCAAGTGTGTGGGTCGGGGGGTCAGAGATCGGTGTGAGGGCACGGGCGCAAAAGCTAGACCGACAAGGGCGCGAGGTCAATACTAGCTCGTGGGCAAAAGAGCCATGCTAGTGAGGGTATAAGCATAAGGGTGAGGTCGGTTGGAGGGCGCAGGCATGTGCTCAAGATCGGCAATGGTGCAGGTGCTAGATTGATGAGCGTGCTCACGTTAGGGTGCGGATGCGGACGTCAAAAATTGACTGGAGGGCTTAGGTACAGAGACCAAGCCGGCGAGGATGCGAGCATAGATGTAAAATCGATGCGAGCTCGCAGGCACGGGAGCAGGACTAAATAAAATCAAAACCATGGCCCGAAATTGAAACGTTTGGCCGAAACTTTTAAATCCCGGTTGAATTTACTCCAGAGCTTCCCGCGTACGCTTCGAGATCAGCACCGTCCGGCGAACCTAGATGTCAGATCTCCTTCAGATCAACACAAAAGAATCGCATGATGTAAAACGACTAATGTGCTCCTGGACACGTGGTAGAGACCCGATTTGGATTGTGACTTGCGATTAAGCTGATTAGTAATTCACGCCATGTACTCTCGAATTTTTTGGTAGTGTTTGGTTGATTGGTTGAAATGAAATTTGGTAGAAAAAATTTAGACCAAACTAAAAAAAAGTTGGAATTAACGTAATGCTCACATGAACATTTGCTGTCTAAATCTAAGAAATGTGATTACCGTGATTAGCTTGAGTGTCAGTCTCCGTGCTAATCAATCTTGCTTACCGTGATAATTATGCTTCTTAGTAAATTTGCACGTGATAACTGAGATGAATAACATAGGGACAATTATTTATTTTCTTATAATTTCTGTATAACTCTTTAAAATATATTTTTGTGTATAAGGGTTAATTTATAATTATAAAGAAATTTAATTTTTCTTAATATCAAACCAAAGCAGTCCTAAATTATTGAGGAGAGTTTAAGAGTATCAAAGGAGATTAATATAATAAATTAGATATTAAATTATCTCAGAAACTTAAATTGATGTGACATATATTTTTTACTATATATATGTTGGGATTTGCAGCGAAAGATTTACGAATTATCTTATTCTCAAATAATATAAGAAATAAAAAATAATATAAGATAAAAAAATAATTAAAAAAATATAATGATATATGTGGTTCACTTCAAATCGGATTACGTCCATTGAAAAATCGAGAGATTCACCGTCAAAAGGCTTTACAAGAGTTTATAAGAAAGATTGCGTTTTTTTTTATTTAACTAAATTTTTTTACCAAGTCTCGATAATACCTTCATATTTAAAGAGAATTTTCAAGAAAATATTAGGAGAAATTATTACAAAAGACTATCAAGAATCACTAAAAAAATCTACACACGAGAGTTGATACTCTATTTATTTCTCTTCTCTTTATCCTTTCAATCTCTCTTTCTATTTTTCTTTAATTTAACCTTTGTATTATACCATATTTAGATCTTATGTATTATTAAAATATTTATATATTTTTATTGAATATTTAATATAATTTTATTTGTTCAATATTTGATATAAAATTAATTTATTATATTTGATATTATAACACCAAATAATATCGAAGGAGAGTAACAGTGAAGAGAATATTTTGTTATGAAACGGTCAGAATTGGAAACTCTGGATCGTAGATATGAGAATTACGGTTTCAAATAAATGAATAAAATTCAGGATAAATTTATTTATTTATAATCGATTTCATATATTTGAATCATAGATTTTTCATACTTATGATTTAGAGCATGTTATGTGATGGCATATTATGGGACCATAACTTTTCCGAAATTGAAATGAAAAAGCATTGGAATGCGGCCAAAAATAGAGGATTTCGGAGATATCCGCACGGCATTCGGTTTCGCCTTCTCGCCAAAGAAAGAAAAGGCAGAGAGGACTGATGCAATAGAGCAGAGTGAATACTGAATACATCCATTGGAAGCTATGTGGCTCAGCGTCATCTCTGCACTACCACTTGTTCGCTGTATCAAATGTCATGCTGATCGCTGCTGGCTCCTGCTTTTGGTGTGCACGCATACCCGGCTAACACAGATCATATTACATTGACTAGAAGATTCCTTTCATTCAACATCGGTAACCTAGCTAACATACACTTGACTTTAACCAACGAGAAACTGATCCCACACAAAAAACCAGGACCCGCGTTCAGCTGACAGTTACTTCCTGCTTGCTCTCGCTCACCAAACAAAACCTTGACGGCCTCGGCTGGAAGTTCGTCCGCCGCCGGAGATCCCGACTAGATGGCCTAATGATCTGCATCAGCAAAACCCTGAGCGACGTCGGCTTCATCTCCGACCGATTATTTCCGACGGTTGTTCGGCTTGAAACTTGGCGAACGCCGCGGTGGAAGCTACACCGGAATGATCCCGGGTGCGTGGACGGCGAGCAGAGGCAGGTTCTGGAGGACGCCGGCGATCTACTGGAAGCCATAGACCCAAGGAAAACGTAGTATTGAAGAATTAAGAGCGAGAATGATTTATAGCATCCAATTGCACGTGGTTTGGCAGTTTTGAATTTTGTTGCGGTACGCCACTGCACACTGATTTGGTTCTAGTTGTGGAATCCATGGGCTGTGAGGAAGCAACGAATGGCGGGCGTCCACAGCAGCCAAGTGACTCAGCCAGGTCGCCTTTCGCGTTGGCATGGTCGTGTTCATTTATGAACCTGACTAGGATTGGCTTTTTCTCGTGATTTTTTTTATTAATTTCGTCAGAACCTGACCGGACTGACCGAATCAACCGGACTGAAGAGGATAGACAGCATGGGCTGTGAAGTGGACTTTTAGCAAGTGAGATCAATTTGGACTATGACTTGGCCGATGGCGATATATAAGTAGCTAAAATCTCATCGTAATTTATTAGTTATTAACGATGAAAATCACATGATTATCCCAATGAATTAGGATGAGATAAGGTCGGAGGCTCTTAGTCTTTGTCCTGTCATAACATCTTCTTCCTTCCGATGAATGAAAACTTCTTTCGAAGGTGATTTCTTGAACCTTATCAATCCTTCTTCTGGTACCGTAGGACCCTTCCCTTCCCCACCGCAGGAGATGAATAACAAAAAAAGCTGGCAAGTCAGTTCCAACTGAAAGAGACTCGGTGCAAGTGGGCTGCACCATTGCATTGGGAAAGCTCTGCGTCTCCACCGTGTTTGGGGATCAATGTGTGCAAGAAGACAAATATATCCAATTCAGCATCCAACCCCACCAGGTTTGGTTTTCAATTGACGAAAACCAAAGTTGAAGTAATCTCCTCAAGTTTAACCACTGATTCTGTTAGTCTAATCCGTGGTTATTATTTGATCAAAAATTAAGATTAATTATTATATTAATGATGAATGTAAATCACCAAATTCAATTTAATTATTAGTGGTTAAGTTTATTATATTATGTTGTTAATTCATGTATTTAGTGATACATAAAAGTTCATCTCTATATATAGACTAAAAAGACTTTTTTACCCATTCTCCGCTATAATCCACGATTCAATGAAAATACAACTTGATTTTAGAAGATATTGTCTTGAAAATATTCTACATATCGGGGTATATTGCAAAACTCCCTGGACAGTTTCAGTACGAAGGACTCAGAACCTCAGATTATAGATCAGATGAACTTTAGTCCATGAACTGAACAAAAAATCTAACCGAATAATAAAATCCGATTTATTTGCTAATTAATTACATAGCACTGATTCAATAACACGCTAAACCAACATCAAATTAGTCGCCATAAGTATAAACCAGGGATCGTTCTCATTCTTCAGACCAGAGAAACTTCCAGCTTGCTTTTACTGTCATCCGTCAAGCAAAACCTCGACGGCCTCGGCAGGAAATTCCGCCTCCGATGGAGATCCCTACTCGATGGCCTTATCATCTGCATGAGCATACCCCTCATCGACCTCGCCTTGGTCTCCGGCCGGCTAGCCAAAGCTGTAATTCTGCCGGATACTCTCCCGACGATGCGGTGGAGGCTGCACCGGAACGATCCTGGGTGTGTCGTCGGCGAGCAGAGGCAGGCCCTGGAGGAAGACCGCGACGATGATGAGTTATTATTGGAAGCCATGAAGAATGGTATGGGTATGGAGTATGGTTGCAGCAATGGATGGAGACGGAAGAGCGTTTGGTTTCACATATGTGTTGCAGATGGTGTGGAGGTTGTCGTGATACGCAACGGCACCAGGGAGGATTTCAGCAGCGGACTGTGCGTGTGCTGCGGAACCGAGTGATTTGGACGATTGCGCGGACACGGCCGAGAACACGGCTGGGAATGATTCAACCGTGACGCTTTTCGTGTTGGCATGTACACTGACTGATGTTACTTCCGCTGCTTCCACTGTAATGTCTGTAACTTTCAATTTTATTTTTGGTTTGTTTTAAATTATATAGTCTTTTTTGTTAAGTGAGTGGAGCAGCTGCTCGTTTGAACTTGGATCCGTATACAAAAATATTTTATAGAATTTGAATAGTTACGATTATTTTCACATTAGATATTAAATAAATAAAATTTAATATATATAACGAAAAAATTTATATTTTATAAATTTAATTTTTTAAAATAATTTTGCATTCGACTTATTATATTAATTCGATTTAATATTTTTAAATTTTTCCAACAAACCCCAACACCCCTATAATGTAGTTACTGATAGAGGAGCCCTAACAAGAGCATGGGGCAGATTTGTTAATGCTTGAAGGCCCAATTCAATCAGTTGAAGATCATGCTTTGCAAATTGATCTTAAGGGGGATGGACTGTCTTCAGAAGTGGTACTTCAAAAGCTCAAGTGTGGTAAGATGATCAGCCATGGAGGCATGAAAAGTGGTCAAACTATTTCCTTCAAATGGAGCCCGTAATTGCTTGGAATCATTGGGGGCTTTGCCACTGGAATACTACTACATTTTGCTCTTATCTAATTTTTGAATTTTGGTCTTTTATTTTACTTCTTTGTGAAACAAACTCTCGAGCAAGATTCTATAATGTATTTATACAAAATTTACCAAGTGATTGGCAACACCTTACTGATAGGATAAAAAAAAAAGAAAATGGATTATGATAAATGGACGAGTAATAAAATGAAAAAAATGACTCAAGTATATAATTTTTTGAGTATAAAACACAACTTATTCATCATGCAAATAAAACTCTTAGCTATATATATGTCTTAGGGGAATTTTTTAAACCATTACTTTCATTAAATGCAAAGTTATATTTGACTTTTAGACTTCAAAACTCTAACCATTATAATTCTTAATATATTTGACTTTTGGATTTCAGAACTCCAATCATTATAATCCTTAATATGCTTAACTCTTGAAATTCAAAACTCCAAAAATTATAATCCTCAATATACTTGATTCTTGGACTTCAAAACTCCAATATTTAAGTTTAATCATTCATGTACCTCGTAGGTTCATCCACATACTCTTCTTCAAGGAAACCATTCAAGAGAACCGATTTAATATCCATTTAAAATATATTTCGTGAATTTTTTGTAGCAATAGAAATAAATATTCTAATGTTTCACGAATCACCTTATTCTTAAATAACACAAGAAACTAGAAGTAATGCAAAATAAAAGAAAATAATAAGACAAAACACAACGATATACGTGGTTCACCCAAAATCGGGTTATGTCCACTGGGGGAGTAAGAGATCCATTATCAAAAGACTTTATAAGAGTCTACAAGAAAGACTGTACTTTTTATTACATAATTAAACTCTTTTATCAAGTTTAGGCACGCCTACACCTTCAAAGAGAATATCCAAGAGAACACCATAAGAAACCACCACGAGAGACCTCTAAGAAGCACTAGAAAGACCTATACACGAGAACCAACACACTCTGTCTTTCTCTTCTCTTTATTCTCTTTATTCCTCTCTCTCTATTTCTTTCTAGTTTAACCTTAGCACTATCCCTCTAAATCCTATGTATTATTAGAATATTTGTAGGCTCTTATTGAGTCTGAGTTTTACCCTAATTACGACTTCTAATATTATAAATCAATCATAAGTCTGAATCTAATTTTAGATTCCTACTTTAATACATAGGCAATACACCCAAAGACTTTCAAGTGAGAGAACATTTGGCTTCATCGCATTCCATACTTCTTGTGGTGTGACGTTCTCCAAACTTCTTGTAGGACACATATTTAGCAAGTAGACAACATAATCCATTGCTTTATCCCAAAAATTCTTTAACATATTCTTATTGTTATTCTTTAAATTTTGATAATGATCAGACAAAGATTGAACAATTTTTTTAAGTTTTTGATAAGTTTCGAGATTTGCAATGATCATCCAAACTCATGAAGGACCGAGTTTTAAAATAAAAGCTTGAAGATAATGACTCGAAGATAAAGAGTATGGCATCTTAAAGATAAAGCTTGACAATCAAGATGAAAGATCAAGTATGCTCAATATGCGAGATCAACTCCAAGGCTTATAGGTTTGTAATTTTCATTTATTTGTGTATAGTCGAGAATTTAATAGTTTGTTTTATTTGAGTTTTTGTTTAATATTCAAACTCATTTTGGAATGCCTTTACTGACCTAGTATTTCTATCTAAAATTAATTATGAGTTGATGTCAAATAGGAACTGAAGTTATAGTAAACTGGTAGATTTTTTTGTTAACTTTGAATACTTGAACTTCCATGATCGGATGCCCAAATCTAACAAAAATAGCTCTGAAATTACTAATAGATTTGGATGTTCGAACCACAAGATCGGATGTGTGATGATTTAGAAGCTGTAACTTCTGAACTTTCATATTTAGAGTTTAGATGCTTGATGTTTTGGTCAAATCCTCGAACCTGTGCTATTCGAGTGCCTAAACCTAATTAGCAAGCATTCCAATCTATGACATCAATGGAATAACTTGTTTAACTTTCGACCGTTAGAGTTATTCAGATGATCAAATATTAAGGTTTAGACAATCGTATTCAGCAAAGACAATCGGAAGTGATTCCCAAACGGCTAGTTCTTACTCTAACAATTATATAAAGGCTTAAGATTTATTTACTCAGTAAGAAAATTAGAATTTCATATTCTTAGATCAAGATCGCCCTCTTAAAGACTTGTAGCCATCAACAAGAGCTTAAATAGGTCTTCAAATCCTCAAATGCCTTTGTACTCAAATATTGAGAGACTCTTGTTGAGTATTTTTATCTTTTTTTATTCTTTATTATTGTAACTCCAAGATTATTAGGAGAAAAATATTCTTTTAGGTTTTAGGAGAATGGTGAGAGTGCTCACTCCTTAGATTGTAATAAGTGGCCGATTGACTCTAGTGGAGAGCGACACTCTGGTGTAGAGTTTGTAAGGACATGACTTCATTTTAATAAAAGTACAACTCTAATAATGAGTTTAAGTATTTAAGATTGAGGCAAGGGTCATAAAATTGGAGCAATTGGTCTCCAAACTACATATATTGGTTCGTACTATTTCTACTTTCCTTTTTTATCTTATGATTTGATATTGATTAAAAATTATCTTATATTTAATTTCAGATTGATCATTCTCGTATGTTTTAATTGTTTTACTAATTCTAATTGAGTTTTGATCATCTACTTGGCTTAAAGTACTTTTGAGTTTATTATGCTCTTAATAAAAGCTTGTTTTGATTATTTGGAAACCTTTTTCATCTCCTTTTGGGAGGATTTTAGCAGTGGACTGTGCGTGTGCTGAGGAACTGAGTGATTTGGACGATTGCGCAAACACGATCGAGAACATGGCTGGGAATGACTCAACTGTGACGCTTTTAGTGTTGGCATGCACACTTACTGATGTTACTTCCACTGCTTCCACTGTAATGTCTATAACTTTCAATTTTTTTTTGGTTTTTTAATAATTATATAGTTTTTTTTGTTAAGTGAGTGGGGCAGCTGCTCGTTTGAACTTGGATCCATGCAGAAAAAATATTTTATAGAATTTGAATACTTGCACAACTAAGTATTGGATTACTCCCATATTAGATATTGGATAGATAAAATTTACCATATATAGTGACAAAGATCCATATTCTATAAGTTTAATCTTTTGGGATAGTTTAGTATCTGACTCACTATATTAATCTAATTTGATACTCTTGAATTTCCTCAACAAGTTCCAACACCCCTATGATGTAGTTAGTCCTATGATGTAGTTAGTGATAGAGGAGCCCTAATAAGATCGAGGCACCCAAACTCAACACCCATAAGCCGTTGGTGATGCTACTAAATCAAAGAAGTTAATCACTAATATACTCCAAGCTGTCGACCACATTTTAAAAGCTATATCCAAACCCATAAATTGTTGGTAACACTATCAATCCAAAGAAGCTAATGACCAATACTCTCAAAGCTATTGACCACACTTCAAAGCTATACATGAACCCCTAAGCTGCCAATGATGCTACCAAATCAATGAAGTCAACCAATAATATGTTTAAAGTGGTTGATCACGCTTTGAAGCTAGTTAATCATACAACTAGCTGGTGAACACTCTTCAAGCTAGTCAATCCAAAAAGCCATTGATGATGCATCTTTCAACTTATATCCAACCCCATAAGCCGGTGATGGTGTTGCCAAATTACAAAAGTTAATTGCCAATATACTCCAAGCTGTTGGCCACACTTTAAAAGCTATATTCTACCCCATAAGCCGTTGGTGATGTTATTAATCTAAAGAAGTTAATCGTCAATATACTCAAAGCTATTGGCCAAACTTCAAAGCTATACCAAACCCTAAGCCGTTGGTGATGCTGCCAATTTAATGAAGTCAACCAATAATGCACTCAAAGCCGTTGGCCATACTTCAACCTAGTCAACCTTAGAAGCAATTGATGACACACCCCATAAGCTAGTCAATCCCATAAGCAGTTAACAATGCCCCCTTTTAAGGTAGTCAACCCTATAAGCCATTGACGACGTGCCTCTCCAAGCTAGCCAACCCCACAAGTAGTTGGTGACACATCTTTAAGATATACCCAATCCTCTAAGTTGTTGATGGTGCTACTAAATCAAAAGAAATTATCGCTTATGTCTTATCGGCTATTAAAATACTTCAAGGTCAAGGAAGTTATCACCAACACTTTGTTGACTAACAGAAACACATCAAATTATGAAGTTATCACTGATGTTCAAAGCCATTGAAAATACCTCAAAAAAAAAAATCAGATAATGAAGTTATTGGTTATGGAAACACTTCGAAACTAAAAAAGTTGTTACCAATACTTTATTGGCTAACGAAAATACTTCAAATCACAAAGTTCTCATCGATTCTTAAAGGTATTGGAAATACTTCAAACTTTTTCCATTTCCTTCCACAATCAGGATCGGATGCCATGTACTCTAGTGTAGGGGGAGCCGAGCAGTAGCATATCAAAGCTTCTTATATACTCTTTCTCTTGTGCATTTTTTTTTCATGTTTTCGATAGTCCCATATTGAAATTCATTATAAAGTGAGAGCATGCGCTTACTCAAATCATGTACCATCTTTTTTAAATTAATCAAATATTTTTTTTTCTTTTATGTCTTTATTTTTATTAGTTAGATTTTTTATTTTAGGAGGTTCCTAACAATTACCGGAGTAATTAACAATCGGGTCTTGCATCTGTTAGAAGTTAATTTTTTCACAACACTTGTTAGCTTATTTAAATTAAGATAAATCTTGATTTGTGATTCTAGCACATCCAGTAGGATATGACTTCTCCTTCAAGTGTAGAAAACTAATTAATATAATAGAGATGCTAATAAAGTAGAATTAAGATTGAAGATTAATTATGTTCTCCTTTGCAGAAGAAAGAATCAAATAATAATAATAAAAAATATCTCTGCCCTAAGATTCACCATCATCCTAGGGACAAGTTTAGTTGTGCAGTTTCCTCAGTCAATAGTTGCTACAGGAGGGGCTGAAGCTTAGATCAAGTTCGGGATAGTCTTTGAGTTTATCAAGTTCAATAGGGTACTTACTATTGCACCAGTTGAATTAGTTAATATGCAAAACCACCCTGCTTCTCACCTTCCATCAAGGGGAAGGATGCCCAATGCCATCCTCCCTAATGACAAAGGTTGTTCAGATAAAGAGTCAAAAGTCATGTCTCAAACAACGAGGATATCAACATTCCGGAGGTTAGGACCGAAGCTCAGCTCAGTCTTCGATCGCCTTCACCCAGTTTCTTACAAAGGGCAATCCAAAGCAAATCCAGACGCAAGCATCGAGAAAAAGGATTTCATCTTGACTCTCATAAGCAAAAGAAAAGTTGCTGGAATCTTTAGCTAACTTGGGAAGCCTACTCCTCGAATGAAGTCAATTATTACCATCCCTACCTCTAACTTCTTCGCTCCATTAAGTAATTTTAAGAGGAGTAGGAGCAAATTACAGGGGGGCACAGTCTTGCCTTAAGATTGTAGCCAATGGGCAAATCACCAAACAAAACCATAAGGGTTATCGTAAAACTATAACCCAATATGAGGGTCTACCAAAGGAGACCATCTACACTGTTAGAGTCATTTCTCATCATAACTTTGGACGTGACCGCGAGTCTACACCCTAGTCAGTAAAATGCCAAAAGAAGGCTATCTGAGTGAGGCTTACAGATAAAGAGACCAAGAGGAGAGGGCCCTTGTGGACCAATCCTTGCTACCACACCAAAGAGAGGGTGTGGTGATCCGCTCCATGAGTAGACATTTGAATGTGATAACTCAATTGATGGAAAAAGTTAGTCTTAATCCAAATCATAGACCTAATTCTCAAAATATGGGCCATCATATCCTGACAGAAATCTTGGTTGTAACTAAAAGTTCCAACTAAGAGTAACCATAAAAGCACTGCAAGAACAGTTAAGATAATAAAGCAAAGAGAAAAATAAAGTTCAAAAGAAGGTTATGGAGTTGATGGAGATGATGTTATAAATAAGATAAAATCTCGACAACTAGAATTAAGATTCACCATCATCCTTGTTACGAAATGCTTACATAGGCTGTTAGATGAGCTGAGCATTAATGTTATGGAGGAATTAATGACTTTCTACGTTCCTCCACGACATAAAGGAGAAAAAGAAATACTATTCTACAATGCAATCCCTTGTGCTCCAAGCATACATAAAATTCTGAGGATTGAAGATCTAGCGGATAATGATGACATCAACTGGTAATTATGCCTAAATATTTCTCAGACCAGTTTCATCAGATAATTAACAAATTTGACTGTGGACATTTATAAATAGAGAAAGAGAGAAAGAGAGAGAGAGAGAGAGAGAGAGAGAGAGAGAGAGTCATTTTTTCAAAAATTTATGGGACCCTCCCTACGGACATGCTTACATTCCTAGGAGAGAAAGCAAGAACACCAAAGGACTAGGCTATATATATCCAAATGCCTACACTTCACCATTGGACCTCTCTCTGATATTCAAGATGACCAAATGATATCGATACCCCCTAACACATATACTCAGATGGTCATAACTTCTCAAACACCACAAGAAGGTGACATCCTTGTTGGGATTTCATCAGAACCAAAAGAAAGGGAGACATGGTGTAGTTGAAATGCTTTTAGACGAACCTTCGCCAAACCTCACTTGACATGATGAATCACTTGGTGAAGATATAATTCTAAAACTGAGAGAAGCTCCACCAGAAATTGAGGATGAGGGGCAAGCCACGATAGATGAACTAATGGAGATTAATCTAAGCTTAGAAAAGATCCCAAGCTAACCTTCATCAGTACTCAACTTTTTGAAAAAAGTCAAACCCAGCTCAAAGTAGTGCTCAAAGAGTACATTGATTGCTTCGCATGGAGTTACAAGGAGATGCTTGGACTAGATCCTTAAGTTATAGTTCATAAGTTGGCTATCAATTCTGAGTTTTCACCTATCAAACAAGCACCTATGAAGATGAAACTCAACCAAGGACAAAAAGTAATAGAAGAAACAAAGAAATTGATTGTAGCAGGCTTCATTAGAGAAAAAAAAAACCTGGATTGGGTAATAAGCATCGTGCTGGTCAAGAAGAAGAACGACCAAATCCGTATTTGTGTGAACTATAGGTACTTGAATAAAGCATGTTATCCTTTATAAAAATCATGATTGATAATGCAATTGACTTCGAAATATTCTCCTTTATGGATGGTTTCTTAGGATATAACCAAATCAAGATGTATCCTGATGACGAGAAACATATAGCCTTTAGAATGCCAATTGACATTTAATGTTATAAGGTGATGCCCTTTGGGCTCAAAAATGCAGGTGCTACTTATCAAAGGACGATGACTCAAATCTTTGATGACCTTATACACTAGTTAGCGGAATATTATATGGATGACTTGGTGGTCAAAACTAAGTCCAAGGACAAGCATATCCAAGGCCTAAAAGTGGTATTCGATCGCCTTAAAAAATATAACTTAGAGATGAATCTTATGAAATGTGCTTTTGGCATGTTATTGGGTAAATTCCTTGACTTTATGATCAAACATCGAGGGATTAAAATTGATTCATCTAAAATTAAAGCTATATTGGATATGCTGCCACCCAATAACTTAAAGCGATTGAGATCATTCTGAGACTGACTCACATATATAAGAAGATTCATTTTGAACTTCTCCGAAAAATGTAAGCCATTTTCCGAGTTAATGAAGAAGGACACTTTATTCATTTGGGATCAAAAATGCTAATAGGCCTTTGAAGAGATCAAATAGTATCTCCTAGAGCCACTAGTCTTGATAGTACCCCTACCCGATATGCCCATAATCCTCTATATGACAGCAATGAAAGGATCTTTGCGAGGTACTTCTTACCCAAAATAATGAAGAATGTAAAGAAAATGTACTCTACTATATGAGTAGAATGCTAGTGGGGGCAAAAAGCAATTACTCCCCCATCTAAAAGCATTGTTTGACACTCATATTCACAGTTGAGAAGTTGAGGCATTATTTGCTCTCTCATCAAGTCATTTTAATATCAAAGATTGATCCTATAAAGTACCTAATGACTAGCCTTGTACTCACTGGAAGGCTAGCAAAGTGAACTTTAATACGATATCAAGTTCACTCCTTAAAAGATAGTTAAAGGGCAAGCCCTCATCGATTTTCTTGTAGCTCATCTAGAATCGGTTGATTCTCCTCTAAGTTGCGAGCTCCGTGATGAAGAAATATTTTTTGTTGAAAAAGGAGAACTTTACTGAAAGCTATATTTTGATGGAGCATCATCTATCAAGCCAGAGATCAAACTAAAGCTTTCACAAATCAAATACATTGGACTTGATTATGTCACTTCGAATGATGGTATTTTACAATACTCCTACTTCCTCTCAAAATCATGCACAAAAAATGAACTTGAATATGAGGCTCTAATTACAGGACTAGAAATAGCCCTCAATATTAAAATATCACGTCTACATATTTTCGGTGATTCACAACTGGTTATCAGCTAAGTCCAAAGAAAATATAAAGTCCATAAATCTGAGCTTCTAAAATATTATGAAAAAGCTCAAGAGCTCATAAAGAAAATCCTACATGTTTAAATAACTAAGATTTCTCGGTTTGTCAATGTAGAAACTAACTCCTTAGTCAAACTAGTCAAGACATTGGTTGACCCTGATCGGGAATAAATTATAGTCACAGTCTGTAGTAGGCAAGTGATAAACTCAGTCTTCAACATCAAGGATGAGAGGACTAAATCTAAATTGGTAGAAGAGGCCACAGATTGGAGAACATCATTTGCCAACTACCTCAAAAGTGGAGAACTCCTAGAAGATAAATCCGCATGGACGCAACTCAGAAAGAGAGCCACGCCCTTTCTGCTTATCAATGACACTCTTTATAGGAGGTCTTTTGATCAACTACTTCTGCGTTGTCTCTCAAATAGAGAGGCCAAGAAAGTTATGTATGAAGTGCATTTTGGGGTTTGTGGAGCTCATCAGTCAGGGCTAAAAATGACAATGAAGATTAAGCATATAGGCTATTATTGGCCTATGATGGTGGTAGATCGCATTGAATATGCGAAGAGATATCCCCTATGCCAAGTTCATGGCGACTTCATCCATCAACACCCAAATCAGCTAAATCCAATAGTGTCATCATGACCATTTGAAGTATAAGTACAGATATCATCGACCCAATCGAACCATCTTCTTCTAGGGGCCATCACTTCATACTAGTAATAATAGATTATTTCTCTCGATGGATAGAAGCAATTCCATTGAAAGAGGTAAAAGTCTTAGGTGCGAGTTCGAAGATTAGCTTGGATGCTAGTATGGAAGTTGGCTAGGTGCAAGTCCAAATGTTGGCTTGAGTGTAAGCCTAAAGGCAATTGGGTGCAAACCTAAAGGCTGACTTTGGATGCAAGCTCGAAGGTTAGTTGATTGCGAGCCCAAAGGCTAGATAAGTGTGAGTTCGAATGCTAGCTTAGGTGTGAACCTGACCGCTAGCTAAGTAGGAGCCAAAAAGCAGGCTTGGATGTGAGCCAGAGGTCGGCTAAGTGCAAGCCCAAAGGCTGGTTTGAATGCGAGCTTGAAGGTTGACTTGATGTGAGTCCGAAGGCTAGTCGAGTGTGAACTCGAAGGCTAGTCAAATGTGAGCTCAAAGGCTAGCTATGTGCAAGCTCGAAAGTTGACTTAAATGCAAGCTTGAAGGCTGGATAAGTGTGAGCTCTAAAGCTAGCTGAATACGAGCCCAAAGGTTGTCTATGTGTGAGCTTGAAGTCTGGCTTAGTATGAGTCCGAAGATTGATTGAGTGTAAGCCTGAAAGTTGCTTGATGCGAGTCTAAAGGTTGGCTTAATTGTGAGCCCGAAAGCTAGCTTGATGCAAGCCCGAAGGCTAGTTATGTGTGAGCTAGAAGACTGGTTTAGATGCGAGCTCAAAGGCTAGCTTGGATGCAAGCTCGAAGGCTAGCTAAGTGTGAGCTCGAAGGCTAGCTTTGATGCAAGCTCAAAGGCTTGGTAATGTAAGCTTGAAGATTGGTTTAAATGCAAGCCCAAATGCTGGGTAAGATGCACGCCAGAAGGCTAGTTAGGTGCGAGCCCGAAGGTTGGCTGAAATGCAAACATGAAGGTTAGTTTATGCGTGAGCTCGAAGGCTAATTAAGTGTAAGTCCAAAAGCTAGTTGAGTGCGAACTCGAGGGTTGGCTTAGTGCGAATATGAAGGCTGACTAAGTGCGAGCCTAAAAATAAACTTGGATGTGAGCTCGAAGATTGACTGGGTGCAATTTTGAAGACTGACCTAGATGCAAACTCGAAGATTGGTTGAGTGCGAGTCCAAGACTTACTTAGATGTAATAAGCATTTGTTGCTTTTGAGTGGCAGCAGGTGATCGGAGGGAGGTCACGGGATCTGTTGTTTTCACCGCCATCTTTGAAAGGCCACAGGTGGTTACAACAAGGTTATAAAATCCACCGTCTTTATTGCTGTCTTCGAGAGGGTTACCGGTGATAAGGTCACAAAATCTATCATTTTTAAGGAGGCCGTAATGACTACAGCGAGATCACAGAATCCTCTGTCTTTAATATTATTTTTGAATGACCACAAATGCTTACCACAATAATAACACAAAAATCGAGATAAATTGTAACTTTTTTTTGGACTACTTTCTTTTTTTCTTCTTCAATTTCATGACCTCTTCTCACTTTGCTGTCACCTTTCTTGTTTTTTTTTTTATATTAATTTATTATTATTATTATTATTACTTCTTCTCCTTTTTCTCTTTCCCAAGCCCACAACCCTCTTGGCGTTTTCATGGCCGGGCCTCCCGGCCCCGCCATTTCCTGCGGCCAGGTCCAGCCGGAGGTGGCCGGATCTGGCCGGCCGCGGCCGGGGCGAAGCGAGAGGCGCCTCGTCGTGCCTATTTTGGGCCAAATCCGATCGCCTTCGTCCGCGGCCCCTTTTTTTTGTTTATTCATTAGTTTCGTTGGGCCAAGGTTGCCCGGCGTCTCCTCCAACCCGACCATGGCCGCGGTGAGTTAGAGGTCGCGGGAGAGAGAAGCTCGAAGCGGTGGCGAGGCCCGGTGAAGTAGGTGGGGTCCAAGCCGTCGTCGGGCGGATTTCAGGCTGGCGGCGGGCTGAAGCTCGAGTTTGGGGGAGGGACGCGACTCCAAGGCTGTGAGGGTGTATGCCGGCAAGTTCTGGTCGGCTGATCGTGCGGTTGGAGGACTGAGAGCATGTGGCTGGCGATGGAGCATGAGGCTTATGGCTGAACAGCGGCAGCTCCTCCTTTGCGAGAAATTATCCGTGGGCCATGGCCATCCAGGATGATTGGGAGACCACCACAGTGAAGTGCAGTGCGGACAGAGCAAGCTCTCCGGCTTGGTTTGGGTAAGGAACTGATAAATTAATTCCTGAATAAATAGAGTTATATATATATATATATATATATATATAATATAAATAAAAAATTTATATTTTATGATATTAAATTTTTGAGATAGTTTGATGTCCGATTTATTATATTGATTTGATTTGATATTTTTTTAATTTTTTAATAAATAATATCAGAGCTTTAGGTTTGAAACTGTGCTACTCTTAAGACCAAAATTATCATGATGATGTAACTGAATTGAGTCGTATGTTAGTCTCTCTTAAAAAAAAAAAACTCATGCACGTAAACAATCCTCTAGTAGAGGTCGGTGAGGGCTCGAGCGCAGACATGAGATTGGCGTAGGGCGTGGATGTAAGCGCGAGGCCGGCGAGGGCACAAGCACCAGAGGTCGGTGCGAGAGTATGGATCATACGGTGGAAGTAGTCAAATAAAAGAGTTCTTGATTAAAAGTGTTAAATTGATGTGGTCAAATCACACATGAAAAAGGAGATTATTATAATATAAGGTGTGATGAATTAGTCTCAAATTAGATATTGGATAGATAAAGTCCAATATATATAGTGAAAAACCCCATATCTCAGGAGTTTAAGTTTTTGGGATGGTTTGGTGTCCGGTTCACTATATTGATTTTGTTTGATACTCTTACAACTCCTTAACAAGTAATTGTTATAATGTCAGGTGTGATGAATTAATCCGATATCGGATATTGGATAGATAGCGTCCAATATATATAGTGAAAAAGGTTCATATCTCATGAGTTTAGGCTTTTGGGATAGTTTGGTGTCTGGCTCATTATATTGATCTAGTTTGACATTCTTTTGACTACCCAACAAATGATATCTGAACTTCAGTTTCGAAGTTGTGCAACTCTTAAAACTGAAATTACCGTGATGATGCGACTAAATTGAGTCGTATGTTAATATCTTCTAAAAAAAAAACTCATGCACGTGAACAGTCCTCTAGCAGAGGCCGGCGAGAGTGCGGGCATCAGAGGCTGGTGCGAGGGCATGGATCACACGATAAAAATAGTCGAGTAAAAAAAATTCTTGATTAAGAGTGTTAAAATTGATTTGGACAAGTCACACTTAAAGAGAGATATTGTTATAATGTCAGATGTGATGAATTAGTCCCACATCGTATATTGGATAGATAGAGTCCAATATATATAGTGAAAAAGGTCCATATCCCATGAGGTTATGTTTTTCGGATGGTTTAGTGTTCGGCTCACTATATTGATCTGGTTTGACATTCTTTTGACTCTCCAATAGGAAACTCCTATTTCGAAGTGGAGATAGACTTGTAAGCCGATAGAGGTATAAACAAGCACAAGAGAAGTGGAAGAAGTGAGAAAATAAAGCAAAGTATACTGACCACTTTTGATAATCCCCTTTCTCCAAATTCTTTTGTTCTCTAATCAGATCCTTCTCTATATCTTGATTTCTATCACTGTATTGTGATCCCCTCTTCGTTGTTATTTTGTTTTGCAGAATTTTCAGTTTTTTTATAGGCTTTGGAGAAGATTTCAGTGATAAATTGAGAAGATACAAGGACTGTAATAAAATCCTGATTGATTAATCTGGTTTTAGAAATAAATAAGATTTAATTGGGGTGAATTTTGTATGCTAAAATTATGTAATTGATTGGGATTTGTTTTCAAATGAGAAAATTTAAATTCTATACCATATTTTCAGATGATAAATTTTAGGAGATTATTTGTAAAACTTTTTAAAAAATTGGAGCAAAGCGTAATTTCATAAATTTCAAGAGTTTTTTTTATAAAAATTACTTATTCACAAACTTTTAGGATTTTTTAAATAAAATCTAGACTTATTTGTAAATAAAAATTTTAAAGGGTTTATTTATAAATTTTCTAAAAAAATCAAACCAAAACTTTTTATACAAATTTTAGGGGTGTCTTTGCAAAAAATATATTTGCAAATCTTTAAAATTTTCAAGGTTCTTTTTGAATAAAAATTAAACTTATTTGTAAATAAAATTTTTACGGAGTTTATTTGCAAATTTTCTAAGAAATTAAATCGAAATGTAATTTTATAAATTTCAAGAATCTTTTTGTAAAAAAAATACATTTGTAAAATTTTGAAATTTTTAGGGTCCTTTTTGATAAAATTTGAGGTTTATTTTGCAAATACAAATTTTCAGGAGTTTATTTACAAGTCCTAATTTAGTCCAAATCTTATTTTTTTTATTTTTAATCCTAATTTGGGTTCAAATCCAATGTTTAAATTTAGCTCATCAGGAATTTAACTCTAATTTGGAGTAGGATTTCAAAATCTATTTAAACATAATCCAAACTTTGGATGAATTTTTAGGCACAATTTTTGTCCAAATATGCGACCCACCATTTTAGCTTGAGCCAAAATTTCTTAAAAATTCAGGTTCGAATTAAGCTTAATTTTTTTATCAAACTCTACTGCAATTTAGGTCCTATTAAGACCCACACTTGAGCCATAATTAGCAACATATAAGTTTCAATTTTGATCATATTTTAATCAAATTTTATTATGACAAAAATCACCTCAAATAATGTGTCTTGTCTGATTCGAGGTGTTTGTGCTTAGCATTAGGTTGAGGTCTTATGTACCTCATTTGATCCGATATCTTTGTAGTGCTCTCCTAGGCAAAGACTTGTTTGCAAAGCATAAATTTTATTAGAAATAGATAAGACATGATTTTAAAGATAGAATGTTCTAAGCCTGTCGATGTGCTATGTCCTCAGAAGTACTTGGCCATTTAGGTATTCAATCTTGAAGGCCCCCGATCTTATAATTTGGAAGACTCTGAATGGGTTGACTTAATTTGGAGAGAGTTTCTCCGAGGTCCAGTTGACGAGCTTGACTCGGCGGAGTACCCAATCATCGGGCTACAGCTCTTGATTGTGGACCCAGGTATTATAGTAGCGTGTAACCTACCTTTAATATTCGGCAATATTAGTGCATGCCCTTTCTCAGACCTCTAACATTAGGTCCTTCTCAACCCAATTGTTTTTCTTGTTCAGCAAAGGAACATAACTTTGAATTTGTGAAGAAGCAAATCTAATTTTCACAAGGATGACTATCTCAATCCCATCGGAGGAGTGGTCTGATAAGACCATAGAACGTATGGTAACTCTTCAACCCAAGCACCTTTTGCCCTTTTGAGACTCATTTTTTCCCTTGAGAGTAAGGTACGATTCGTTACCTCAACCAATCAGTTGGCTTGGGGATGTGCTACGAAGGTAAACCTTTGCTCAATATAGAGGTTGGTGTAATACTCTTTGAACTTTAAGCTATTGAACTGCTTTTCGTTATCTGTGACTAGCATTCGAGAAAGTCCAAACCTGCAAATGACATTATGCCAAAGGAACTCCTAGATCTTCTTCTCGGTAATTATGACAAGTGACTCAGCTTTCACCCACTTGGTGAAGTAATTAATAGTGACCAACCAAGAACGTTTTTTGTCTCAAGACTATTAGAAATGGGCCCAAGATCACCATTCTCCATTGAACAAAAGGTCATGCCACTTGAGTCTGCTAAAGCTGAACTGTATGAATGTAGTAAATCGAGGCGTGTCTTTGACATTGTTTGTATTTGGATAGGAACATGGATGCCTCACCGGCCATATTGATCATATAATACCATTGTCTGAGGAGTTTGTATGCCAAGGCTCGTCCCCCTCCATGGCTTTCACATATTTCTTCATCGACTTCTCAGAGGGTGTAATCAATCTCCTTGCATCTCAAGCAGTGGAGTCATGATCGTGTGAGTGACCTCTTGTACAAGACTCTATTTATCAGGGTGAAGTTCGGAGCTAGCCTCACAATCCTCCTAGCTTAAACTGGTTCTTCAAGATATTCCTTTTTTCTCAAATTAATGATAATAAGGTCCATCCAACTTGATTCTGAGTCTACTGCATTCACCTTACTATTTTATGAATAACTAGACCATTGGAGATTCTCCATAAAAATTTATCTCGGTTTTAAATTTGAAGAGGTTGAGGCGAGTCGTGAGAAGACATCTACCTCAATGTTTCTATTTTGACTACGTGGCATATCTTGTCTTGGTCCATCCTTGCCATGACTTTTGTGCCTTGGCTAGGTATTGCACCAAAGTGCCACATACTCCCTGGTAACATGTAGGTAAACAAGTTAAGAGTCACTAAATACCTTAAGTTCCTTAGCTCCTGCTATGAATGCTATGCACAATCTGAGAAGAAAAGCTTCATATTCTACAGCGTTGTTCGAAATCTCAAATTCTAATCGAGTTGAGTACTCGGCTACTCTTCTATCCAAGCTTTGGTGAACTGTTCCAATATTGCACCCCAACTCGTCAAATGAGTCATCAATCCTAACCTCCCATGGTTCAAATTCTGACC
Source organism: Trichopus zeylanicus subsp. travancoricus (assembly GCA_005019695.1). NCBI lineage: Eukaryota > Viridiplantae > Streptophyta > Magnoliopsida > Dioscoreales > Dioscoreaceae > Trichopus > Trichopus zeylanicus. The sequence continues at coordinate 108,488 of RXID01020757.1, read as the reverse complement.
CTGTACGAGTATGACGTGGTTTCCACCATAAAGTCCACCAGGGCTTGTTCTTTGATGGTCTTCTAGGCTTCAAAAGTCACTTCAAATTGGCTCAATTCAATTGACCACTTGAGCAATCTCCTTGAGGTTTTCAATTTTTGAAGTGTCTATCGGAGCAAGAGATTGGTTTACTATGCTGGATGCATCTGAAAGAATGGGTGGAGCTTTCAAGTTGCTAGCACCGTGGTGTATGCACGTTTCTCTAGAGGAGGGTACCAAATTTTTGCTCTTGTGAGCATGTGGCTCATATAGTAAATGGGATGCTACTTTCCATCTCGGTCATTTATTAACACCGAACTCACTGCTTGATCTGAAGCCACAATATAGAAGAAAGGTACATCGTTTGGCTTAGGCCTTACTAGTAGAGGAGGCTAGGCCAAGTATTTCTTCAGGTCCTCAAAGGCTCAGTTACACTTCTTGGTCCATTCAAATCCCAAGCCTTGCTTGAGAGTTTTGAAAAAAGGAAGGTACTTTTCTCTTGACCTTGACAGGAAGTGGTTGAGTACTGCTAAATGACTAGTGAGTCTTTGCATTTTTTAAAGAAACTTGGGGGCTTCATTTTCCTGATTGCTTGATCTTCTTGGGGTTAGCTTCAATCCCCTGCTCTAAGACTAGATATTTGAAGAACTTTCTCGAACCTACTTCAAATGCATATTTCTTGAGATTCAACTTCATCTTGAACCTCTGCAGTATATTAAAAGTTTCTTCTAGATCCTTCAAGTGTCCTTCAACATGGACATTTTTCACTAGCATGTCGTCGATATAGGCTTTCATGTTCCTCCCGAGCTAAGCTTCAAGGACCTTGTTCACCATCCTTTGGTATGTCGCACCTATATTTTTTAACTCAAACGGCATGACAACGTAGCAAAATATACCTTGGTCCATGATGAAGGTTATTTTTTTTATCCTTGGGGTGCATCCGTATTTGGTGATAACTTGAGAATGCATCTAAGAAACTTAAAAGTTGATGGTCCGAGGTAGATCCACAAGTTGATCTATCTTGGGTAGAAGGTAGCTATCCATCACACAAATTTTGTTCAAGCTAGTGAAGTCGATGCACATTTTTCACTCACAGTTGGTCTTTTTCACCATCACCACGTTCGCCAATCACTCAAGGTAAAGGATGTCTTTGACGAATTCTACATTGAACAATTTACTTTCCTCTTCGGCAATGACTCTTTGACACTTGGGAGCAAAGTGCCTCTTCTTCTGCTTGACTAATTTATGGTCTTCTACTACTGCAAGCTTGTGTTGAGCAAGCAAGGGGTCTATGCCGGGTAGATCTTCCGGAGACCATGCAAAGACATCTTAACTCTTTCATAAGAACCTTCCTAATTATGTGCAATGAGGCTCTATGAGATTTGCACCAATCTTTAATATCCTTCTCGAGTCTTCATCGAGGATAATGTTGATGAGCTGCTCCATAGGTTTGACATGAACCTTCTTCAGTTCAAGGGAATACTCATTGATTTCGGCCACTATCGAACCTTTGTCTTTCATGTTGGTGTTGTTTTGCCAATAGAGGCCTCATACCTCTTAGCGACTCTGGTCATCCCATACTTCACTTGTGCTATGTTTAGTTGAAAACCACAATACTAGGTGAAAGATTGAGATTATCACTTGGAACTAGTTAAGTATCGGACGTCCCAATATCACATTGTACACTGAATGTATCCAAACCACGACAAACTTTGATTTAATCTTGGTGATTTTGGTGCTTTCTCTGACCGTAAGGAATAGGTTGATCCTGCCGATCAGAGCAACCAAGTCTCTAGTAAATCTAGTGAGTGCCCCAACATACAACTCTAACTTTTACTCAATTTTTGTTTGGTCGTAGGCCCTAGTGAATAAGATATTAGTCAAACTTCCCATGTTTACTATGATATGTTGTATAATGTAGCAGCACAAGATTGCAGAAATCACCAATATATCATTATGGGGTGTTGAAATCTCTTCCAAGTCCTTTATAGAGAAGATTATATCCTGATGCTCAGGTTCACAATATTGCTTTCATCAACTCTTCCTGAGTCTCTTGCCTCCCAGTAATGGTTTAGCGTTTGTTGTTTGATACTGAGGCTTCACTTTACGTTGGTGGGCTTTCCAAGATCATGTCAAGGTTCTCTTTTGTCAGGGGGTTTGTAGCTCCATGGTGGGATTCCTTTGTGGGGGAGTCCGAGGACAAGGATCTCTCCCACAAGTCTCTTCTACTCTCTCACCTTGGCAAACAAATTGCCCAAGATGTCTTTCTTATATAAGTCTTTCAATTTGATCTTTAAAGTACCTACATTCTTCAGTATCATGATCATATTCTCAGTGAATGATAGTACCTTAATTTGTCGAGGTGTTACTAACTTGTACGAATTGGAAAAGGCCTGTGCAGCAAATCTCGGTATTCAATTTGAGCAAGAACTTCAGACCTTGAATTGTTGGTGGTGTAGGCTTGAAACTTATGCCTCCATTCTTCAGGCCTGCACTCCCTCCATTTGGTTTTTGATTTTTTTAGCTCAGGGAGCTTTGTTTCCCAAGGTTCTTTCTTTGGTTTGCTAGGACCTCAAACTCTCTCTTTGCCATAATTACTTCTTTGGTATCAATGTATTCTCAAGTTAATTAGATGAACTTTGCGGGCTTCTGGGAGGTTAGTGAGCCATCTCATAGGGGATCCGAGCCTGTCTAATCCTATTGATTATAGTTGCTAGGATGATAGAATTGTCTAGCTCGGTGACCTCAAGTCAAGCCTTGTTGAACCTAGCCCAAGTATTCCCTTAGACTTTCACCTTTTTTTGTTTCAATGCTAGCAATGTAGAGAAATTTTTCTGTCAAGGTACTAGTGAGACAAACTACTACACAAATCAATTTACTAGATTGTCAAAGCAAGTAATAGAGTACCTCAGAAGTTAGGATTACTAGGCTCGGGCCAAGCCTTATAGAGTCATAGAAAATGTCTTGTACATAGTTGAATCTCATACTCCTTGTAGAATCATGACATTGTTAAATATGCTAACATGATCCACCGAATCGTTCATGTCATTATATATCTTGTAGGGGAGGCTGATAGAACCTTGGCTACATAGGAGAGTACACTACCTTTGGTATTAAAGGAGTGTCGTATCTCACCTAAGATGAACCGATGCCCCAAGAAGCTCTCGACTTGAATGTGAAATGACCTCTCTCTAGGTGCCTCGGGCGGTTCTTACCAAGGCTTATGTGTGGTACGTGGCCTTGTTAACTGGATCATATGTCAGATTATACCTATCATATTCCCTCAAAGCATGATATCGAACAGGAGGAGCTACAATCGAACAGTTATACTAACCTTGATGTAGATCTCGGTGCGAGATGATATAATCACTCGCTTCACTGGTTTAGTGTGGCACCTAGGCTTGGTGCTAGGGCATGAGTTGGTAGATGAGTATAATGAGACACTAGGTTCGACACTACTTACAGTTGTTGAGCCTCAAAACTTTGCATTACTTGTGCTTGAACCTCTAGGAGTTAAGTCCTCTACTAGACTACTATTGCCAAAGTTTGCAACTTTTGATGACTCACTGAGTTAGAAGGTCATGGTAGTATCTCGAGTACCATTTGAAGAAGAAGTTCCCAAGGTTGTTGTGGCGTTCAAATAGCCAAATTGGCTAGTCGTGCTGGCTGATTCAGTCCATTGGATGAATCATGTAATTCCATTGACATCAGGGCCATCTAGCCTCCAAGGGAATTTTTTGATAATGATGGTCATGTTGGTCTATGAGGCATGGTGTGAGGACTATTGGAATTCTCTTGGATCGACAAGGAAAAATGACAGAGCAGACTCAATAAAAGCATCACTATTGATGGAGCTCAGTTCACCTTCGATTTCAGTATGGGAGGCTCCTTGAGATCTCGATCTGCTAGGCCGCCTTTCCTTCGATCTACATAAAAAAGAACTATGAAGAAGACCACCGAAAACTCTCTGATGGCAGTTACTCTTAACGCGCAAGTCAAATCCACTCTCTAGAATAAGGATATAGTTAGAAATTGCACATTCAGAGCCCATGATCTCGGATAACCATTTCACTAATTTGCTGTTGATGGAACCCAATTCACCGTTGATTTTAGTCTGAGAGACTCATTGAGATCTCAGTCTACTATGCAGTTTTCCTTCGATCTACACAAAAAAGAATCATGAAGAAGACTACTGGGAGCTCTCCGTCGGTAATCACTTCAACACTTAAGTCAAATTCGCTCTCCAGAATAAGGATATAATAAAAAATTAGATATTAGTCCCTTACCTCTCCAGTTGTCTTGTGATTTATATTACTCCTGGGAGTTTATTATATTCTGATCTTTTGATCTCGAATAACCATTTCGCTAATTTTTTCCATGAATGGGGGATTAATCCCAAATTCCTTAGAATTGATTTTTGAAGAAGCTGTAGATTTGCTCGCTGACATATCAGTGTCATTAAACCATCTACTGAGTTTGGTAACAAGCAGGCTTTGAGATATGCTTGACCCGTCCTATCAGCTCATTCTTATTCAAAATGACCGAGCTCACAATGACTCGATGTATTGGTGAAACCTTAGTTCAGACACTTCTATTTGCAACTTACCCTTTGAGCTCAGTTTCATTGGCTTTTCTAACTTAGAAGGTTCAACTCAGAGCTCACCCTTTAGTTGCCTCAATTGGTTATCTCGACTAATTTTTGCTTTCGTTTTATATATACCCAGTTTCTCCGAACTGCCACTTGAGCACTTGATGTACTATTAAAATCCAATTGCTCAAAAACAAAATGCCAAACCTTCTTAGCAAGATCACAGTGATAAAGAATATGCATTGTACCCTCATGCTCTCCACAAAGATCACAGTCACTTGATTTGCATTATGTCTCTATTGCAGAAAAGCAAGAGTAGGTAGACAATTATAAAATACCTTCTACAAAAATAGCTTTGCTCTAGGGATCACATGAATCTTCCAAACACATTTCCATTACTAGGTTTCAGCTTGTAAGTCTGAAGATATCAATATCTTATTGGCTTCTTTCACAGACAAAAGGGTAATCAAATTAGAGTACCATTTTAAGAGAAGATATAGAGTAGGCTTAAGCATATTCTTGTAAACTCTGGTACATTTTTATTATCATTATTGTTCAGTTTTTTGACATTTGTTTCTTGTTGAGGAGCTTAGCAATTCTTATAATCATGAGAGTCATCTCATCATTAATGTCTATGTTAACTTCATCATCAGTACTTTGCTTGGTTTGAGAGAAATGTTTTTTTGCCTGTTGTCCTCATCCTCCTCTTCATTTCGTCTCATGGAAAATAAAATATCCCATTAGTTCCTCTAAATATTAGACACTGAGATCTTTTACTTTCTTAATAATAGTCATATTTTGATTCCATAATTTATGAAGACATCTCAACATTTTTCTAACCACTTCGGTATTAGTCTAAGTTTTACTAAAAGCTTTCAAACTATTTATAATATCAATAAAATATGTGAATATTTTCAAAATAGACTCATTTGATCTTATCTTAAAAAATTTATATTGACTAACCAATATGTTCATTTTGAATTTATAAATTTAATTAGTTTCCTCATAGGTAATCATTATAAGTCTATATTAAATCTTATGAGTCATTTCACAAGTAGTAATTTGGTTAAACACATTTGGATCAAGAGAACAATTCAAAATATTCATGGCTTTAGCATTTGAAGGATATATTTTTATATCATTTTATTTCACTCTTCTAGTAGTTTTGATACCTTCACATCATCAATCAACTTAATTGGCAATGTATAATCATCTTTTTACCAAAAACCAAAAGTCTTAATCAATAGGTTTAGTAAAAATCCTAATATGAGATATTCAATAATTTTCATCAAAAAATAGAGGATGAAAAGTAGGTTGCCCTTCTCGAAGAAAATGAGAAATACCATATATTGTCATAAAAAATCAGATAAAAAACTCAAGGATGCCAATCCAAAATTGAGACTTTGATATCAATTGAAACACAAAAGACTACCAAAGAAAGGGATGTATTAAGTTTTATAAAAGAATTTTTTACATATAACTCCCAAGATTTACTATATTTATGAAAATTCTCATGCAATTTTACTATTTAATTGCAACCCTCTTCTTTTAAAATTTATTACGTACAATCTTCTAATTTTCAGTTAATTAAAATTTTGGTAAAAATTTCTCCTTTACCCTTTGTAAATTTTTATTTAAACCCTCAAAATTTTTACATCCTCCACTCTTTCCCCCAAATATTTATAAATAAACTCCCTATAAAATTATAAATTATAAATTTAATATTTGTAAATTTATAAATAGATCCCTCGAATATTTTAATTTATGAATAGGTCTAAACTTTATAAAAAAGACTTTGAAGATTTCAAAACTTAAAACTTTAAATTATAAGCTTAATATTTATATATTTATAAAGAGATCCCTCAAATATTTTTACTTATAAATATTCCAAACTTCATAATTTTTTAAATAAAATTTTACAAAAGGGACTTTGAAGGTTTTAAAACTTAAAATTTTAAATTACAAGTTTAATATTTGTATATTTATAAATATACCCTTCAAATATTTTTATTTATAAATAAGTCTAAATTTTATTATTTTTAAAATAAAAGTTTATAAAAAAGACTTTGAATGTTTTAGAAATTTAAATTTTAAATTATAAGTTTAATATTTGTATATTTACAAATAGACCCTGCACATATTTTTATTTATAAATAAGCCTAAACTTTATCATTTGTTTAAATAAAATTTTACAAAAAGGGCCTAAAGGTTTTAAAATTTTATAAAATTCTAAATTGCAAGTTTAATATTTATAAATTTATAAATGCACTCTTCAAATATTTTTATTTATAAATAAGTCCAAATTTTTAAATAAAATTTTATAAGAAAGATCTTGAAGGTATTAAAAATTAATGAAGAATTTTTACAAATAAACCCTCCATAAAATTTTAGATTATAAGTTTATTAGTTGTGCATTTAAAAGTAAACCCCTTGAATATTTTTATTAATAAATAAGTTCAAACTTTATTATTTTTTAAATAAAATTTTATAAAAAAGATCTTGAAGTTTTTACAACTTTATAAAATTTAAAATTATAAGTTTAATATTTTTTACATTTATAAATAGACCTCTCAAATATTTTTATTTGTTAGTAAGTCTAAATTTTATCATTTTCTAAATTAAATTGGATCACATCTATCCATATAAATAATTAAATTTTAATTTGGATATAGATGAGATATGTTGGATGAAATTGTACAGATTTTGAAGTTATAGTATTTCATGAAACCACAAAAATGTAGAGGGTTACTTGTAAAATTTTAATTTCATGAGCTGATTTATAATTTTAAAAAGGTAAAAAAAATTTATATATAATTAGTTATAAGAGTTTATTTCTAAAGTTTTAAAACCTTCCAGTACCTTTTAGTAAAATTTTATTAAAAAATAATAAAATTTGGACTTATTTATAAATCAAAATATTCAAGGATTTCTTTGTAAATGTACCATATTATATTTTTAATTTAAAATTTTATAAAGTGTTAAAACCTCTACAATCCTTTTTTGTAAAATTTTATTTAAAAAATATAAAATTTGGGCTTAGTTTATAAATAAAAATATTTGAGGGGTCTATTTGGTAAATACATAAATATTTTTTATTAAAAAAATTTAATTTTTAAGATCTTTTTTGTGAATTTTATTTGAAAATGATAAGATTTGAACTTATTTAGAAATAACTATTCGAAGACTCTATTTTAAATATAAAATCTTATTTAAATTTCAAAATTTTATGGAGTATTTATTTGTAAAAATTCTCCATTATATTTTATTGCCTTCAAGGTCCTTTTTGTAAAATTTTATTTAGGAAATAGTAAAGTTTGAACTTATTTATAAATAAAAATATTCATGGGTCTACTTATAAATTTATAAATATTAAACTAGTAATTTAAAATTTTATAGAGGGTTTATTTGTAAACATTTGGGGGAACGAGTGGAGGATGAGAAATTAAAATTTTTTAGGATTTAAATAAAAATTTATAAATGGTAAAAGAGGAATTTTTTGCTAAAAGTTTAATTAAATGATAATAAGGAGTTATAGGTAATAAATTTAAAAAGAAGAGAGTCGTAAGTAAATAGTAAAATTACGGGGGGTTTTATAAATAGAGTAAATCCTGGGAGTTGCATATAAAAATTCCTTTATAAAACTCTATCATTAATAAAATAAGTTTTCTCAAAATGAAATAAAGCAAATCACAAAATATTTAATATTATCGTATTTAATACTTTTTTTAATTCGAAGTTAAAAAATAATTGAAATAAAGTTAAATTTTAGTCAAAATATAATTAATAAAAAAAATATTTTAGTTGAACTGAAATGAAAATGATTTTGATCGAAATACGTCGATTTTTTTTGTTCACGTGCATGCGTGCAAAATCGTTCCACCGAAAATAAAGCAAAAAAAAATTTGTGTTGGTCTTACCCTCATATGAATCGCTGTCACGAGATTGTGCAAAACTAGTTGTTCTCGTATGTCTATAAATGTTCATCTGGATCGTTCAGGTACTGAATTCATAATTCCATATCCAGATATTTTAAACTCAACTGATGATGATGATGATCAGTTGTATTATATTATATTTAATAAATTATGTATGTACTAATTATATTTTAATAATAAGTTAAATTTGCTTATGTTAATTTTTAATTTTTTAATCATATTCATATTATTTCTCATATTTTTTATAGTAATATATAAAAATAATGGTTAACTATTAAAATTAATTATAGTTAATTAAAATAATATTTAATATTGTGGTAAAATTAATTATAAATTCTTTCATAATTTTTAAATTTTTATAAAAAATTTTAAAATTTTATCGTATTTTTAATTTAAAGTCAAAGCACAGTCAAAATATAGTTAAACTGTAATCAACACACAATTAATAACTAAAAAGAAAATCTTTCGGCTGAAATCGAAACGGCCGAAACTGAAACCGAAATGGCCGAAACATATCGATTTCGTTGGGTGCTAAAACTGAAACTGAAACTGATACAGAAAACCTTGGTAAATATGTTAAAAAAATATCCTTCATAAAGATTCATCATCAATCAAGATGGAACAATTAAATATCATAGAAGAGAGATGAAATCAAGAACCATATAGAAGAGGGGCATAATGAAGAGCTCTATATTGAATACAAAAATCATTTTGAAAATTTCTCTCCAAATAAAAATGATGGATATCCTATTGCAAAAGATAATACAAGTAAGAATCAAGTCGACAATTTATTGGCAAGTGAATATGGCAAAACTTTTAGAGTTTTTAATAGCAAACCATCTGTTTTATTGCTAATTTATGAAAAATCACCTTTTTTTATCATTATTAACAAAAAATCATTAGCCTTATATTATAAATTTATAAAAAAATCACCTTGAATAAAATATTTTTAAAAAAATTCTATTTTAATAACTTACATTATTCTAATTTTTATAAAAGATTAGTTGACTAATTTTATGAAATTAAAAAGTTTAAATCTGATTTGGTTAAATCAGTTGTCTAATAATTATGAACTGATTATTTGAAATAAAAATAAATGAAAACAATTTAACCTTTTATATCAATTTAATTAACAAAATTAAATTAAATTAAATTATTTTTAATATTTTAAATTTGAGGTGGTTTGTTGTAAATTTATATTATAAGATAAGTAATTTTTTACTAATAGTGATAAAGTAGATAATTTTTCATGAATTCACAATAATACAGGTAATTTCTTGTTAAAAAACTCAAGCTTTTAATATAGAGCAACTCAAGAAACATATGAAAAAAATCTTTCCAATGAAGATTTTGATTTAATTTTAATTGATATTGTCTGAGTAGATACTTCTTATGAGTTGCTTGAGCCAATTACGGAGAAGCTTTTCAAAAAATATAAAAAATTCACAAATAAGGTTCATCCACAAGTATAATATGACAGATATTAAAATTGAGAGTATAATACAACCAAAAGCTCAAATTTCAATTATTAAAAAAAACGTGGAAAGTAACACTCCAAATGCATAACATTCAAGACATAGAAAGTTTTGTTCTATTTGCTCATTTGATAGTTATTAAAAGAAAATTGTTTTTGAATTTTTAGTTATCACATGCATAGTAACATTTGTGAAGCATGATTGATGGTTGAATGACTTATGGAATCAATGACATGCATCAACAAAATTAACATTAGAGTTTTTTGTATTCTATGGTAATGAAATTTTGATTTAAGGAAGAAAATATTGAAAATAAATGATATTATATTTTTGTATAATATTATTAAGTTGGATGATGAATGTAAGTGATCAAATCCAATTTGATTGCTAGAGGTTAATTTTATTTTAGATTACCAGTCCATATATCCAAAAATAAATGAAAAGTCATTTAATGACTATATATGACCTCTATTGTAATAGTGTTTAGGGAAGGAAATATAATAAAATGATACAAGTTCTCTATCTCGATTTTTCTACCTGTCAATTCTCCATTTTATTCTAATGAGAAATGTATGTTTGGTAAACAAGAGCCCAAGATTTAGTGTAAAGAAATAGATTTGTGTTGTCAAGTGTATCTACAATGGCTATCATTGTTATACCAATATTTGTTAGCTCAAGGTTATTGGGCTATTGGGGCTTAAGTGGTTAAAATGTGGTAAGTTAGGATAAGGTATTGTTTTCCTTAAAATGTAGGATTTATCTAATAGATAACTAGGAAAGAGAAACTGAAAAATCACAAGATCTTACAAGATAATTCTTGTGTATGTAGGGGAGTCACTACTTGAAGGATTAGCCAAAATTCCAGTCAATAAAGAAAGAGATTCTGAGTTGCAATGAGATTGGACACAATATCAAGGTAGATGCCCCTAGTTTGATATTTTTGGATTCATAGTCCTCTATTGATATCACATCATACCTTGATGATTTATTGGCTCATACTTATTCTTATTTAAATTTTTAATGCATTCTTCTTGTTTATAAGTTTTGGATCAAAACTCATGGACAAATTCTATTATATGTATAGGTTTATGTTTAACCTCAAAACTTGGTTAAATTTTAATCTAGTTGAACTTAAATTTAAAATATGTGTTATGTAATATGATGATGACAACAATGATGGCATTCTAGTGAAGCTCAAGCAATGTTTCAACTGTGATCCGGCGGTTGGCCAGTGGTGGCCTGGTGGCACTATAGTGGTTAAAGAGAGAAAGGATGGAGGTTGAAGATGATTAAATTTGGTTGATTCGATCTTGAATAGATTGATTTGGCTTTGATTTAGATTTTGGGTTGGATTTTAATTCTCGTTTTGTGTTGGGTTTTGATTTTGGTTTTGGGTTGGGTGAACTTTGGTTTTGGTTTTGGTTTAAAAGCGGTTTTTGATTTTGATTTTATCAGAGGTTATTTCTACAAAATATCAAAAATTTGTTTATTATAATAGAGGAGTCTTCTTATAAAGTAATTAAATATTTATGTATTAATTATTTCCAGAAGTAACAGTATATATATTTCCTGAAATATTGAGGGGGATAAGCGGAAAATTTGAATACCAATAGAACTATTTAGAATTGGATGCAAATTTGGTAATATCAGGGCAGTTTTTGTAAAATGCTAACTAGAAATTAATTAGATTTTAAAATGCTATAGAACAATCTATTTAATTGCATTCCAGGGGGCTTTTTGCATATCTAAATTTCAATCTTGCATGACTTCTTCATTTGAACCCCAAATTCAAGGATCCAAGATTTGTTGGAATTACTTTCTTGAATAGAATTTATTTTTTACTCTGAAACATCAAACAATCAATCTTTTAGCTTATCAATTTTGATTAAATATTTTTTTGAGTATTATTAACTTTTCTTTGGTTGCTCTTTATAGTTGTTAGTAGCTGTTGAAAGGTTAATTTAATTCTTAGGACCATCCTATCTCTAGGGACAAGTAGGCCAATTTTGGTGGGATGTTCTCTTATGGGTTTAACAGGTTGTTAGACGTGATTACTACCAATCTCCAGGGTTGTAGGAGATGCATTTGTTATGTCAGGTGGACACCACTCACCATTTGTAGGGAGTGTAGGTAGATATGACACTTGAAGGTTTTGAGATAACACCCACATCGAAATTGGGATTTTTTTGGAGACGGTCCAATTTTCATACATCTCTCCCTAATTACATTATTGGTTTCTCGGTTGCTTGATTCCTTAGTTTCTTGGTTACATAGTTGCTTGTTTACTCAATTGCTTGATTCTTTGATTAATATTGTGGTGGAGACTTTCCTCTCAGTTATTATTGTATATTTCATTAGACAATAGTGTGTTGATATTGTTGACTTCTTCTTTCCTTATTCAATCGATTGTCCTTTATGTTGTTCCATTGAGATGATGGTGGGGGGCTACATATGCAGTATGTTGATATACTTATAGTGTATAACATATTCTTTTTTAGGTGACAGTATTGGTGTTTGAGTGACATTGGAGGATAATTGACTATATTGGACAAGAACTAGCATATTTATTTATCGTAGGTTTACTTTTTGAATAAATTATTAGGTTGTAATAAGGACTATCTATAAGGGACTTTATATGAATTGTTTACCATGGATTATTTTTGTTGGGATGTATTTGTTTAATTTTATTCTAGTTTCAATAAAAGTTCCTTTACTTATTTATTCTTTTTATTATGTTATTATGATGGTTATAGGATGTGATCAGATATCGTTATGAGCACAAGAATGGGTGGTGACAGGGTATGAGTACTCTTGTGATATCAAAGCTTATGATTTAAGGATCTAAGGGAATAAAAAAAAATCTTAATTTTGTGGTGTGGATTTTATTACTTTTGGTTGAACTTAATATGGGGATATAATGTTTGATCCAAGATTATCATGTTGAGGGGAGGTGGTTAGCATAAAGGACATGTAGCTTGTGGTGGACAGGCTCAATAAGGAGGTCATGGGTCTACCTTCAACCTAGCACATGTTTCTCATTGAGTAGGGACTAGGACCCAAACTTAGCTAGCAAAGATTTCAGATTCACTAGATATCCCTGAAAATCAAGAGATTCTAGCAGCATAGGGAAGGGTCATGCTCGAGCGATGGCATAGTTACTCCAACAAGTGGGTTTAGCCACCAACAATGCTAGTGTCAATGTAAAGCTCACACAATTTATGAGTTTGGCACTAGTAGCATTTCGAGGCAAACCTAGTGATATTGAAGTAGATAATTGACTCCACAAGATTGTGAAGACCTTTCAATCTATGGGATGTAATGACCAAGAGAAGGTTAACTTTGTTAGCTATCGACTAGAAGGTGATGTAGAAGCTTGGTGGAGTATTGCCTATCGTGTCTTGGGGGTTGATGATGCAAAGATTGCCTAGGAGCAGTTCAAGGAGGTTTTCTTGGAGTGATATGTTCCAATCAGCTCGGATGGACATGTAGTTAGAGCTACTCAACTTGAAGTAACTAGGTCGAACTATTATGAAGTACTAGGTGGAGTTTGAACAACTTACTAGATTTTGACTATAATTAATGTCTACTTATGTTTTAAAAAATGGCAATGTATAAATGGATTAAGGTATGCGATGTAGGAAAGGGTGGAAGTGTTCAAACTAAAGGCCTACACTACAATGCTAAACAAGGCTTTATCAATGGAAAGTGTCATGGTAAGTTTAGAGCAGAGAGGGATGCTAAGCAAAAGACCCATCAAAGGCAACCTCGCAAAGTTGAGAGCCATCACCAGCAACTTGCAAAGAAGCATAGGGTGGAAAAGAAGAGGCCAGAGACACCACAGCTTTTGAAGGCTCCATACCGCTACCTATGCAAAGATAAGGATCATATGTCATACAACTATATGAAGAGTCCAAATGGACTGTGCTTATATTATTCTTGCCATCAGCCAGGCCATAAGTCAAGGAATTGCCCTAACAGGTGACAACAACAAGAGAGACCACCCCAATAGAAGAAGCCAAGAATAGCCCACATTTTTACACTCACTCATTAGGACGCTTAGGCTTCCAGCAATCTAACCCGAGGTATGGTAGAGATTTATGGTATTACTGCATACATTCTGATCGATTATAGGTCTACACATAATTTTATTGCACCACATTTTGCATAAAGACTGAATGTGCATGTTATACTATTAGAATCTATTTTGATTGTGGGGACACCATCAAGGTTGTCTTTAGTAGCTCAATAGGTCGTTAGATGTTGCAACCTTCGGGTTAGTGGGCATAACCTTCTACTTTATTTGATTATTTTAAATTTTAGTGATTTTGATGTAATATTTGGCATGGATTGACTTGTAGCCTATCATGCTAGTGTAGATTATTTTAAGAAAGTGGTTAGTTTCCATCCTCCAGGACAACCGTATTTTCATCTACTGGGTATCAGAGAAGAATCATTAATCATCATCTTGACAATGCAAGCTAGATAATTATTGTAAAAGGGATGTCAAGGTAACTTAGCCTTCATCTTAGAAGATCATGCAAAAACATCACCTCTTGCAAGCATACCAATAGTGCGAGAGTTTCCAGATGTCTTTCCAGAAGAACTTCAAAGGTCACCTCCTGAAAGGGAAATCATGTTAGGAATTGAGTTCATTCCAGAGATGATTCCTATTTCTAAGGCTCCATACAGAATGGCACTAATTGGACTAGGAGAGCTAAAAAAGCAATTACATGAATTATTGGGTAAAGGCTTTATTCATCCAAGCATATCACCTTGGGCACTCCAATGCTCTTTGTGAAGAAGAAGGATGACACTATGAGATAGTGCATAAACTACAACAGATCAATCAAGTCACAGTGAAAAACAAGTACCATCATCCTCAAGTTGTTGACTTATTTGATCAGCTTCAAGGAACTCAATTGTATTCGAAGCTTGATCTTAGATCAGGGTATCACCAACTAAAGATCAAGGAAGCTGACATTTCCCAGACTATTTTTCAAACTAGATATGGTCAGTATGAGTTCTTGGTCATGCTATTTGGGTTGACTAATGCACACGCTACTTTCATGAACTTGATGAACAGAGTTCTCTAACAATATTTTGATACATTCGTTATTGTTCATTGATGACATCTTGGTATATTCCAAGAGTCGAGCTAAGCATGAGCATCATTTGTGACTTGCATTGGAAACTTTAAGGAAGGAGCAGTTATATGCCAAGCTTAGCAAGTGTGACTTTTGGCTTTCAAAAGTGACCTTCTTTGGGCATGTAATCTCAAGTGTAGGCATTTCAGTGTACCCAAGAAGTGTTGAATTGGAAGAAGCCAACCAATATGACCAAGGTTAAAAGCTTCTTAGGCTTGGCAAGCTACTATAGAAGGTTTATGGAGGGCTTCTCCAACATAGCTACTCCTCAAACCAAGCTAACTCAAAAGAGTACAAAGTTTGTCTAGAGTGAATAATGTGATCAAAGTTTTAGAGAGCTCAAAAACATATTGACTTTAGAGCCCGTGTTGGCCAAACCTTATGTGGGGTACAATTGGTAATTTACAGTGATGCTTCAATTAAAGACTTGGGATATGTGATGATGAAGCATGGGAACTATGCTTCACGGTAGCTGAAGGTGCATGAGAAGAATTATTCTACCCATGACCTAAAGTTAGCAACTATTAATTTTTGCCCTTAAGATCTAGAGGCATTATTTACATGGTCAGACTTTTGAGATTTTCATTGATCATAAGAGTTTGAAGTATCTATTTACCCAGAAGGAGCTCAACATAAGGCAGATAAGATGGTTAGACTTTCTGAAGGGTTATAATTTTTTCATCAATTATTATCTAGAAAAGGTTAATGTGGTTATTGATGCGCTAAGTAGAAATTTGGTTGGGTATGCGGTAGCTCTATTAGTGCAAAAGTGAAAGTCTCTTAAGGCTATTCGAGACTTGGGTGTGGCATTCTTAGAAGAGACTCATCATAGCTTTCTCGCTGGGCTGCATCTTCAATTAGATTTGGTGTTGAGGCTCAAGGAAAGCCAGTTGAAGGATCCTTCTTTCTAAGTCTTGTAGTAGAAATTGGCTCAAAATTAGAGGTTTGGATTTCAAATTTTCGTAGATGGTGTGATCAGATTCTAGGATCGTCTTTCTATCCCTGATGATCCACAATTAAAGCAAGAATTATTGAATGAGACTCATTATTCCAAATATTCAGTGCATCCAAGTAGAACTAAGATATACCAATATTTGAAATAAGACTATTGTGGGCATGACATGAAAGAGATGTTGCAGAGTTTGTCTCTAAGTGCCTCATTTGCTAGCAGGTAAAGATTGAGCATTAGAAACCTACAGGGAAGTTGCAATCCCTTTCTATTTCTGAGTGAAAGTGGGAGCACATCAACATGGACTTCATGAGGGGGTTATCGAGGATAAAGAAGGGTTTGATTATGTTTGATTGATTGTGGATAGACTCACCAAGTCAACATACATTCCACCTACTCAGAGGATGTACTTACTAGATAGGCTAGCCAAATTGTATGTGGAGGAGATTGTGAGGTTGCATAGGGTGCCGGTCACCATTATTTATATTGTGACCCAAGATTTACTTTCATATTTTGCAGTAGCCTACAATGAGCTTTGGGTATTCAGCTTCAATTTAGCACTACCTTTCATCCACAAATAGATGATCAGTCAAAGAGGACACTCTAGACTTTGGAGATCCTTCTCAGAGCCTATGTCTTGGATTTCAAAGGGAGCTCGAATGAGCATCTGGTATTAGCAAAGTTTATTTACAAAAATAACTACCATGTTGGTATACAAATAGCTCCATATGAGGCCTTGTATGGGAGAAAAGGCAGATCACCAATTTGTTTAACTGAGGTTAGAGAAAGGCAAATACCTAAGCCAGAGTTAGTGCATATTACAATAAAGAAGATTGAGGTGATTTGGTAGAGGCTACATGTAGCTCAAAGTAGGCAAAAACTTTTGCTGATCACAGAAAGCAAGACCTTGAGTTCCTTGTAGGAGAATATTTTTTTTTTTAAGGTCTCTTCTGTAGAGGGGGTGATGAGGTTTTGTATAATGAAAAAATTTGCTCCTTGCTACATTAGACCATTTGAGATTTTAGAGAGGATTAGAGCTATAGCCCTGACTAATATGAACAATATCTTACATGTGTTCGTATTGAGGAAGTATGTGGCAAGTCCTTCACATATTCTCACTTTCTAATTATTGTAATTACAGAAAGATATGATATGTAAGAAACAATTTATTCAGATTCTAGAGAGAAAGAAGCATCTCATTAAGATAAGAGTGATTCCCTTAGTGAAAGGGCTATGACAACATTACTCCAAAAATGAGACTCATATTCTTTTTATTATATTGTTAAGATAATTACATAATGTGGTTAGGTATCATTATAGGCCCAGCAATAGATGGTAACAGAGCATGACAATCATGACACTGAAAATACCAAAATCCAACTAGCGAAGAAGCTGAAAATTTGAAAGTTACTTAAAAATCAAACATTGTACAAATAAATAAACCTTGATGAAAGCTTTCCAATATATTTCTCATGTTTGACTGCAATTCACTGTTGCAAAATTAATGTGGCAGCAGACAATGCATGAGGTTAATTCATACTGAAGCTGAGTTTTCTAAGCAAAATTCTAGAAGTTTTCAGTTTAAGAATATTACTTTAATGCAATAGTGTCAATTTTTTATTGATTTTGCTATGTAAGTATTCATGCTGTATGAAACTTGAATGTCTGCTCTGGCAATAGTCCTATAGCCCAAATCGAACATAAGCATTTGGGGGTCATGTATTTGCATTCATTCTAATATTCATGTTTCTATTCATTTTTTGATCAGTTTTATAGTTTTGTAGTTCTAGTATTAAAAGCTGAAATTGATGATAGAATTATCCTATTTCATTTTGTAATCTAAGAAGAATGAAAATCAAATTATAAATTCTATAGACTTTTTGAGAAATCTATAGAATTAATCTCCATGTTCTATTGAAATACTTGCAATCATGACTTTGTATCCGAATATAGATTTATATCTCAATTGTTCCTTGATATTGGCATTACTCCGCCAACAAATTTCACACAGAGTTCACAGACAACCAAATAGTCGAAGCAGTAAAAACCATGGTTCGCAATTTCAGCTGAAACGGCTTGGTTTCGGTCGATCCCGAACTGAAACCCTATTTTGGGTTTCGGTTAGGATTTACTATTCATTACTGTTCATCTTCACCAACAAGCGCGGGCAGGAGCGTGTGCGGGCTCGAGCGCGCGGGCGGGAGCTCGCCGGGCTCGCGCGACCTGGGGGTGGGGGTGCGGGTTTGTTGTTTGGGGGGGGTGGAACGTGGGGAGGACCTCGCACCGGCTTTGTGTCCGAGCCCAAGGGCCCTACGCACTCGCTAGTCTTCCGTCGCTCCCTCGCCTATCTCGCGCCCTCATCGACCTAACTCGTACTTCCGCAAGATGAGGTCGGCCTTATACTGGAGTTAGCGCTATCGCCAATTTGATTTCGACGTCTTTATCGCTTTCTATCAGATACTGTTCACGTACATAATATTATTCACGTAATTATTCATTATTTTTTAAAATTTTTAAACATAGTATAATTTTTTAATTTGAAGTTAAAAAATAATTGAAATAAAGTTAAATTTTAGTCAAAATATAATTTTCATTTTGGACCTTCGATGTATGGTTATACTTCAGAACTGCTGTCACGAGATCGCGCAGAGCTAGTTGTTCTGGCTCATATGCCTATAAATGCTCGTCCGAATCATTCAGGTACTGAATTTGTAATTCTACACTCAGACTCACATGTTCTAATCTCAACTGATGATGATTATGATGATTAGTTATATTATCTTAAAATTTATAAATTATGTATGTGTGAAGTACATTTTAATGAAAAGTTAAATGTGCTTATGTTAATTTTTAACTTTTAATCATATTCATATTATTTCTTGTATGTTTTTTTAATACACTAATATATATTAAAAGTAGACTATATCAGTGACTAACTATCAAAATTAATATTAATTAACTAAAATAATATTTAATATTATGATAAAATTATGTATAAATTCATTCCTAATTTTTCAAATTTTTCTAAATTTTTTTAAATATTTTATCGTATTTTTAATTTGAAGTCAAAGTACAATCAAAATATAGTCAAACTCTGATCAACACCCAATTAATAATTTAAAAAAATCTTTCAGCCGAAACCGGAACGACCGAAACTGAAACTGAAACGGCCAAAATAGTCGAAACGTATTGGTTTTGCTGGGTCTCAAAATCGAAACCAAAATTGTACCATAAAACCTGGGTAAAAACTAAGCTGTATATGCAAATGTCGCAGTTTAAGATGTTTATACACAAACATCTAAGTACACACATGCAAATCTTTATGGACCCATTTGGGAACCAAGGAATGCGATCAATGCAGTTAGCAAAAGGCAATTAGCTCGCTATCTCTATCTTTTAAGTAGGAACAAGAAAGAGAAGTTAAAGCAGTGACAGCATCAACACAAAGAGGTCCTTGTGCAGCCTCTGGCATGCCCACATGCATTGGTCTACCGCAGTGATGCTTACGTTCTGCAACAACCCCATCTCCCCGTCCATCGCGGCCAACCACGACTGTCGCGGTCAGCCTCCGGCCCCCTCAAGTGCCTCGCCGCCACCCAACATCCGAGCCCACACCCCTCTGCAGTCATTGCCAGGGGACATGGCACCCAAGGCATTTCAACATCACTTCACATTGTATCCTACCAGCCCATTTCTTTATTTTTGCACATATCCCTCCTAAGGTTACAATTTGCATGTCTACTGTTACAAAATTTGGATTTCCACATATAACTCTTATTTTATTCTTGGTTTAAAACCTAGAGAATATATTTATAATATTTATCTATTGCGAATTAATTTGATGTGATCTGACTACTATTGCATATATTCGAGTGGTATAATGCAAAAATATTATCATCAAAGCCATAAAAAACGAGATAATCGGACAGAGAATGATAGTATATTTGCAAGAGGGTAGGATAGTGCTTTTTAACGATAATATATAAGAATTTTAAGTTTGTAGTGTTAAATATAGATTACCAACCATTTTATGGGTGTATCTGAAAACAAAAACCAAAAAGAAATGGCATCAGAAATGCACAGCAGCATGAGACAAGACGCTCGCTGTCACTGTCCCTCCCTACCAAATGCATCGCAAGGTGATCAAGTACTCAATCATGGATGATCATAAGGGAAACGAGTGATACAATATGTTTGTAGTATCTACACAAAATGGGGCCTCAGCCCATGAAAACTGCATCATTTCCAGCAGTGCTGTCTACCCTGTGTTCTATTCTTTTGCCTGTTTCTTGCACCTAGTTGTGGATTGGAGGCTTCCTCTTTGCAGGGGAGTAGTCCATCCCTGCAATGTCCAACACATCAGGGTACGTGTCCTTTCCGAATCGATCGTGATCCAAGCTCGGCGCAACGGCATGGAAGTCTCCTCGATCTTTCTCGGTCGGCATAGCATTTAATGCAGAAGGCATTGATTTGTTCATGAGTTTTCTATTCTTCAATACTGCACAAATGGATAATGAACTGGTTCTCATCACAAGCAATGTTGGCTTTTGAAAAGAGAACAAACGAGAAGTGAAAGCTGCAGAAGTGATGCTCTGATCTCATACAGTACCTGAGCAAAGTGCAGCATTTCTGCAAGGAATGACTCCATCGCTTGTCCCTTCCCCCTCCTGACAAACATGCAAACATCTTTTCAATCCTAGAACCATAGTAACAGTGTACTTTACATAGACTTAAGAATTAGTTTTTCTTTGACAACTTACCTTGCTTTTCAAAAGCAAAGACTCCAAGGAATGCTCCTCCAAAGAGAACCCTGAAGAAGACAACAAAAGAAAAGAAAGAAGTTAGCTACGCCGCCTTTCATGCAGGCAAACCCAAAACATGAAGGGAGAAAATGGTACCTTGGGCTAAGAGATTAAGGAGAAGAAGCAAAAGAATGAACACCATAGAGAAAGTGGGCTTCATCTCAGAGGTTTGTGCTCTCAAAAGGAACAGAAAGGAGGAGCTGGAACAGAAGACAATGTGGAAGAGATCAATTTGAGTTGCTGCTTTCTTGTAGATTGTTCAGGGACACCTCAAATTTATATTGCTCATCCTGCACATGGCTCAGATGCCAAGTTTTTTTTCCTAATAATAACTCCAAAGTAACACTGGTACCTTTTTTATCTTATTCTATAGGGTAAGTATCACTCTTTTAAGGAAGTATGTTCCCCCAGTCTTTGAATCTTCTTTGAGTTTGGGGCCCTGATTCCCAAAATGTCCACACAACTGAGATTTCTAGTTTGTTGTCCAAGTAAGTCAATGCATTTAAACTCAAGGATAATCGCAAACGAGTCCTTGAAATCTTTTGATATTACATATCAATCCCTGAAATCTTTTGATACTACATAGATTCTGCCATTCAGGTCCCTAAGATTAGTTTGGTTTTAGGAAACTATTTTTAACAATTAAAAACTTTCAATTCACCATGTGTATCTTTTGTAGAAAAAACAAAAATTATTCTGTGTAATGGAGGTAGAAGAGTAAATTCATACCTAGGCTACATTGAAAAAAAAAGTAAATTCATGATTTTATTGGTATATTTGAGAAATGATAATTGTGAGAAAATCACGATTAGCTAATTGGATAATTAGCGAGGTTTGATAAAAATTTGATCGCGTATTTTTCTCAAGTTTGTATGGTGATATTTAGACATGATAAATTTAATAGTGAAAATTTAAAATATCTTTGAATGAATAGAGATTAACTAAACTGATTACCATTTAAGTTTTTACCAAGCAACTACTTATTTTGATTGTGAGTTTGCAAAAATTACCTAGTGTATTATTATTATTATTAAAAAAATCACTTGCTTTATATTATAAATTTATAAAAAAATTATTTTGATTAAAATATTTTAAAAATATTTCATTTTAATTCAATTTTGATTAATTAAAATTAATATAAAAAGACTAAATTATTTTTTATTTTTGTTTGCATAATTATTAAATTAATTAAAAAATAGCTTGTGTTAGTTCATTTTTTGTGATTACCGATTGTCTGGTATTATGAAACTGAAAATTTAAAATCTAATTTTTGTCAAATCGAATGTCGATGATTATAAATCGGCTATTCAAAATAAAACCAAATAAAGACAATTTAATCTTTTTATAGTAATTTAACTAGTAAAATTAAAATAAACTAAAATATTTTTAAAATATTTTAGGTGATTTTTTTGTAAATTTATAATCTAAGATGAGTGATTTTTCACTAATAATAATAAGTTAAGTAATTTTTAAAAAATTTACAATAAAATAGGCTATTGTTTACTAAAAACTCTTATCATTTTTATAGTAGCAAGTAATAAAAAAAAGGAGCATTTTCATAATTTACATGAATTTTTGGATTATTCAATATTGAAAGTTTCAGGGAATTAAATGTAATATTTCCTTCTACCCAAAAGGTAAATGTAATTATCCCTTAAACTCATTTAATTGCATGAAGTTTTTTTTTCTTTTTTGGTAGAGATGGACATGTCCATTTGGCATTACCTCCATGGTTCTATTGAGCCAAAAGCTCCATTATATAGAGTGGCTATTTATTAAAGTACTAAAGTCCATTCTTTGCTTAGCATTTTTACAAAAAGACACTTTTTTAGTTAATAAGAAAGGACAGGGGCGTTTATGCAAAATCACCAAAACATTTTACACAGCTTGTTAAATATCAATTTTGCCATCTTTTCATCCACTTATTTTTCTTAAGGCCCACAATTAGATTCCAAATGGTTTAAGATCTAATCTCTGATTTTAGTTGCAATGTAGAGTGTGGAGTGCATTAGTTAGGCAAAATAATCACACTATCTGATTAAGATAAGGCACCTAATGAACTATTTAGTATAATGAAGATCTTATGAGATGATACTGGTGTAAATCATAGCCTAATCTTTAAAACTGTTCACTAAAATCTGAATGTTTGGATAAAGTTTGACAAAATCCAATCACAATCCAAAGTCAATATAGTCAAAATGTTTAAGCACCTACTAATTATCGAGCCAACAACCTAATGAACTAATTATCTATGTGACAGACAGCAACCTACTAATTATCTAGCCATAGACACTTGGATGTGAAATTCATTAGCAAAATTAGAATTTTTTGTAATAATATGCCATGCGAAAATCATAAAATTACGTACTTGCGTCCATGCGAACACCTTACCAACTAATTATGTATCTTAACAGACTACAAGTATCTAGGTGGTTTATTTTTACTAAGAACCCATTTTGATTTCGGACTAAACACATGTTCATATTTATTTTGTAGCCAAATATTTATTAATTAGTATGACTAATTAGTATAATTAATTTTAAAAATAATACTAATATGTACAACACTGTTCATCCCAACCTTAAACACTTGCTAACTAATATGACTAACTGGAATTATTAATTTTAAAAATAACACTAATCATACCAATCTCAAACACCTTGTAACTATTATGACTAATTAATATTATAATTAAATTTATTAATCATACTAAAATGTAATTATATTTTAGTTAAAATCATGGCAAACTGAGAATGACATATTAGTGGATGTTGCCGAGTCAGTCTTACACGATGGCATAACGGCCGTGATTAGAAGGTCGTACACGTGGCAAGCTCAGTGTGGACGCATCCCGAGCGCGGACGAGGTGGCGATAGAGAAAGCGCCATGTGGCGGCCGGCCGGTCACGCGGGCTGTCGGTGCTTTGGTCGGCATCGAGACAGTGTGGTGGCGACCCTGCTGGGTACTGACGGATGCAGTGCTAATTGCAGGTTTCCCCATGTGCACTATGGCACCGTGGATAACCAACTAGATTCAGTTGATTTAATTTAATGACAGTGTTAACGAGTTAATTAATCTAACTTGTTAGATATTATTTGTATTTTAGTGTCAACTGCCCCACTAGAAGGTCTGGTCGGTTATACTGCCATAGAACGTCAGTTTTAACTGCGTTGGTATGTTTGATGGTAATATTGATATGTATTGATTGGATTATTTATTTATCCAAAATTTTAGGCCTTGCAAAGAAGTAAATTTTGAATGATAGAGGTGAGGAGGCGAAAGGAAATCTTGGAAAAGGTTAGCGTAGCCCAACCAAGGCAAGGGACATGATCAGACCCCAACATCTCAAATTTGATCTTGATCTCCACCATGTCTGCATCATCAACTCCCGAAGCCAAGCTTTGCCGACATTTCATGCTTTTGATGAAGGAAAAAAATAATTGTATTCTGTTCAAAGATTTATCTCCCTTCTTTTAATCTAACTTTTCAGGTGCTCACAGCTCAGAGTTCAGTTTGCAAACTCTGTCGGTACGGTTTTCTTGGATTACTTTTCTACTTGTAACGCAGCTTTTGTTGGCTACAGTCGCGATTCAAAGGATGAACAGGGCAGTCAGAGTACGTTTTGCGGCTAATTTGAATAATTTATAGATAAATCTTATGATATCACAGATAAGTACTTGCATTTTTTGTAATTGCATACTGGTCTTTGACAATTATTAATTTAGCATTATTTGTAACTATGTCAGTCTCTTACACATCAAAATATGTGACGAAAATCATACAAAGCAGTCTATTATTTATATTCAATATTATTTAGTTAATTATTCAATGTGAGATTATATAGTATGTTTTATGTTTTATTAGTCAAAATTTGACTCGAAGTCCAAAATCTAAGCTCCAACACAAAAATTTTTGCGCCAGCTCTTTGATAACCCAAATGCCAAAAGATGCTATGAACATTACGATAAAAAAAAAAATTACTATGACTATCGTCTTGGAAAGGACGACTATGAGACTTGGATCAGTTTGTGGATGAGACTTGAACTCATCGAGGTCAGAAACAGACCAAACACCTTAGAAATTTACAGAGCTGAGAATCCATCAAGCTGTGGCTCTACCCGATTAAATGACTCAACCAGCCTCGGTACCAATCATTGATGTACCCTAAGCACAATTCGCTTGAATGCAAGCCAATGAGCAGAAGAAAACAGAAAGCCAAGCATGTCAAGCAAGGTAGGAAGCCATCCAAATCAACTTCCTGACAATGCTGCCGGTGCCTCCAACAAGTGAATAACTTGAACTCTCCTCCTGCCATGCATGCCTGCCTTGTTGAGCTCCATGGCCCCGCATCTATGCCTTCCTTGCTGTCATGTTGCTACCACTGCTCCCCCTCTTTCCAGGCCTCACATGGCCGGGGACCCCGGCCAGGCTCGGCGGCCTGCTCCTGTGCTAACAGACCAATTTTGACATGCCATTAATGCTAGGAAGAATGGAATAAAAAATCTTGGTTTTATGGTGTATCAAGGAGAAGACGAAATGATATCAATGTTGTGGTTACTTGGTAGTAGGAGAGGTTTGTTGTGTTTTACTTGATGGTTTTGTACTTGGTAGTAGTTGCCTGAAACTTGTGTGATACAAAAGAGTAGTTGGGTAACAACAAATCAAATCAATGTGTAGAGTGCAAAAGTAAAGTGCATTATAGATGACTAACTAATAAATGGATTATATAAACCTGAGATATCCACCAATACTTCGAGACAATGAAAAAGAATATTATCATCGGTTGTCTAATTTAAATTTGCGAAGCTTTCTTGTAATCAATATGCTTAAATGCTGATTTGCACCTAATGTGTACTCTGATTTTTTAAACTTTAATCTTTTTTTTTTTTGAGAAATTGGCTATGGTGTTGAAAGGAAATCCGATTTTCTTGAATTAAAGAGCAGCGCACACGAGAACAAAGAAGAATACGCAAGAGAACCACTAAAGCCTCCAATCTCCTCCAAAGACGAAGAGGGAAATCAATAGTGGAGTTATATTGCGTGGAAAATATATCCACTGTAATTCATGATATATAAAAAAATACTAAAAAAAATATAAAAAAACTTATGTAGTTCAATCAATAATCTATTTTATGAGCAGAAACAATTTGTAAAGATTCCACTAATGAAAAAAATTATTACAATGATAAAAATAAAACTTCAATTTCATAAATTCTTAATAGATAAATTAATATAATCGTCATAATATATTTTAAAAGTTTGACTTAACTCTCACACTATTTCATTGTATTACGTTGAAATTGAAAGTTCAAATAACAACTTAAAAGAGAGAAAGTACCATAATAATTTTAAGTATTCTTGGCATTTCTAAAATGCTCTAAAAGATTTAAAAAATACCGAAAAGATTTTTCGACTTTTTCTCCTAGCACTACATCAAGAAAAAAATTGTTGAAATTTTTTTCGATGTTTTAAAAATGCTAAAAAAATTATTCCTACCTTTTTACAGCATTCAAAAAATGTTAGTGAAAAGGACACATTTTCGACGTTTTTGCCCAAAAATGCCAGCAAACTTTACCAGCATTTACAGAAAATGCAAGGAACTATTTCCGACATTTTTTGTTCAACCCAACATTTTGAGAACAAAACACCAGAAAAAGTCCCTGACATTTTGGAATATTTCCGGAATTTTGAACCCCAAAATATCAATTTTATCTTTTCCTATAAATTATTTTTTAAAAATTACATATAATGAAAATACATCTTGTACATATATTATACACAAAATAAAAAAATTATAATTGAATAATTACTATATACCAATTACGATCGTACATCATACAAAAAATGAAGACTTACAATTGAGTAATTACCATACTCCAATTATAATTGTGTTTATATTTATTCAGTTACTATACACTAATTCAACAATAATAATATTTTCTCGATGCGAAGTATGAAAATTATATTCTTTTTGTAACTCGTCTAAGATTTTATGTCTAAATAGGACTTGTGGAATGAAAGAATGAGTTAGGCTAATGCAAATAAAATCAAGAAGTAAAAACAACTCTCTTGAATTTTTTAACCCAGACTTAAGACCAACATTAACAATGTCAAGGTATAAAAAAATTTGTTAATCATAACAGACAAATATAAAGAAAAACTATTAAGAAACAACAACCAAGAAATAGTTAGAGCAGACAAAAGAAATATAATAATATTAGGTAAAGTAAGTTATATCAACCATACATAAAAGTAAATCATATAAAACAGTATATTCAAAATGAAGTTATGACACAAACAAAGCACCAACAAATAGAAAATGCTGCAACATCTTTAACACCCTCTCATTCTTAGGTCTTGCTGTCACATATAACTATTAATCCCCGAGTGGCTTGGATCTCCCTATAGAGAAATGAAATAAACAATAACTGTAGAACGCAAGATAAAAGTACAAGTTGAGAATTTGGCTTTCATACACTACTCGAGTATTGCTCGTTCATATACCGGATTCTTAAGTTTCATGCTGGCCTGCATTCTCTAAGACCTATTTAATTTCATATATTTATGTAGCCATGTAAACTAATATGATATGATAAATAAAATTGTTTAATTAAACAAATATAAATATTGCAGGAGTAGGGGTGGATCCACTGTCCACGGTAGCTACTAAAGACTTGAAAGCACTCTATAGCCTAGATATGGTCTCATGAAGAGGAGCAACATATGCTGCTACCTATGATTGTAATTGTGTTATTATCTATGCTTCTACTTGTGCTTGTACCTCTGTTTATACGAGCATGTTTAATTTAGCCTGTATACAACAATGTCCATGTACGACTCTTCTGAGGCACTCTCGAAAAGATGTGTGGCTATAGGCCTCATACCAAACATCCAAAGCTGACTATATCTCTCACAGCCAAATACTTTAGCATGAATCTCCTTCTAAACTGTAGTATCCAATTGAAAATCTTCGTCAACTCTTATCTCATTTGTTCAATCTAGGCCTATGCATAGAAGATAGTGAAAAATATAAGTAGATTAGTCAGCAATAAAATGTTAAAATGGATTATGAAAATATTCTCACTATCGCTACTATAGATGCTCTGTCGACCGATTGTCCATCTTTTCTCATATGAGATGCTAAAAACACTACAATATTTGAAGGCTCAAATCTAGATTTCTCATCTAACTATAAAAAATGTTACATTAGATAAACTCAATAATAATATTATGTAATAACATATTGTAGCTGGCGTCAAAATCATGTTTAAGTGTGCGAAAACCTCAGCCCTCAAATTCGCATAACCCTTGCAACCCAGTGAGTGGTTCATCTTCTATTTTTTTGGGCTCTTCTATTCTCTCTATTATTTTTCCTAAAACAATAGACATATTATTACTCTAATAAGCTCATATTTAGAACATCATAGTTATATAAAAATCATAGGAACTAGAGATACCCGGATAGCTGAGCTCTGCCAATATGTCATGAGATGGGGCCATTGATCTTATTCAACTCTTGACGATAGACAAGTGACAAGTTACTTCCATAGATTCTTGAATAGTGTGAAATACTTGTTCTTTACATTTGACATCTAATCTAGCTACCTTTTACCCAACAACTTTATTATGGACTTTCTACAGTCCTCCTCCAAATTAGCATTTACCTATAAAATAAAAAAATAAAATATTAGTATAAAAATATATAAATATAAAAACATAACATTAATATTATTTTAATATCTTTCCAAATACTCTGCTTGTTTGCTTTTGTCATTGTCCGCCAATCAGTGTATATCAAGAGTAATTTATTGCTATCCTTTGACATTATACCTAATTGGGAGGTCAGCTTTATTAAATTCTCTCCGTTGATCTGGCCATATGGGTTAACAGTCAACATCAATCAATATCCCTTGGTTTGCCATACTCCAATAGACTTGCTAGGTCAATGATGTGCTTTACTCAAAGGAACTGTAAAAATATAATTAAATGTATATAACACGTACAATCATTTATATATAAAAGTAAATTAAACTGATACAGTGCAAATCTTTACCATAGTCCATCTTGTCATCCTCCATTGTGCGAGACAAGAAAGTCATACTATCTCCATTGGAATCCAAAAAGAATTGGGTCTCCAACACCAATTTTTCTATCTCTATATTTGCAAGGCTATTCTATACAGTTCCAATATGCCTCTTTGGCCAAACCATTTTTTTCTAAATTAAAAAAGAAATAATGATTAGATCAGCATATAGTTAATATATTGACAAGTCATAAAAAAGTAATGTACAAAGTAACACTATATATAACAAATTAATAAGAAAACATAAGAAATGGGTCTTACAATCCAATTAATGCTCGTTGTTGTCTAGCATAAAATCATTATCTTCAACCTCATCATCATTATCATAATTGATATTCTCCTCTTCCACTCAGATTTATCATCACTAATGAATTTATTTTCATCACTTTCCTCTATATATTGCTGAGGAGATGCTAAAAGAGGCACATCAATAAATAAGCCTTTAATGTCTACTCTTATATTTTTAATATCACATTCAAGATACTAGAAGTTACATGATTCTGCCATTAGGTCTTCTCCATGAGCATCTTTCGATTCTTCCACAACCACATATCTCTCACACTATACTGAATCTTGCACATAAAAAACTTGATGTGCTTGATGAGTTAGAATATAAGGCTCATCTGAATGGCAATTATGTTCGTACATCAAGTGATTTAAATTCAGTAATTTGAATATAAAGTTATATATTTTCATTCCAATATTATTTTTTATCCAATCACACTTAAATAGTACATATCTAAGTTCATTGTTATATAGGAGTTCAATAATATCTATTAGAACTTTGTAAAGTATGACATCTCCAGATGTAGGGTGCATATCCTTCTTGTTTGTAAATTGTTCATAACTACTTTTAAGATAACGCCACTATTTTGAGTATGGCAATTCATTTTGTGATTTTTTGTGTGAAACTTAAATCCATTAATAAGATACCCTGAAAATCTCCTCACCCACTTGTCAGGTCTGATAGCTAACAAGGAGATTTTTTTTGGGTACATACTTAGCATTGCCACTTGTTTCTAAATTGTCAACTTACAAATATGAACAATCAATTAACTTCAACATAAGACATGTGGTGGTATTTCAACTAAAGGTGTTTGTGCTTACATGATCTCTATACCATTTCAGAAATATTTCATTGTGAATTTTTTTCTTATTTAAATTTTCATCCTCTACATCATTGATCCTCCTTTATTGTCTAAAGGTATGCCCTCTACATCACCAAAAAAATACGGTTTACAATGTACTTTCAGTTCAGCTAAAGTCAAAGAAATCCAAATCAACACTTACTCACGATAGGTATCAATAATATTAAAATTGAAAAACATATATCAATGAACTTAGGTCCATGCAATCTCATGCAGGTAATGAACTCTTTTCAATGCCCAATTAGTTATCCTATAGAAAATTTGGACTCACTTTCATGATATCAAGAATATGAATAAAAGTTTAACTAAAACTCATTCAAATACATTGTACAAAATGTCATGCGTTTTTCGGCCAAATAATTCTCTACAATTGATCCTTCCATATGAGTTGGATTTTGCACATAATTCTTGAGTTTAAGAAGATACCTAATGTGCAATAATATCAATTCACGAAAATATACATGTCAACATTTTAGCACGTATTGTATATAAGGAGTTATCGAAATTCACCTCTCAATAGAATACATAAACTGATATTACACAGGCCTAGCCAAAGTTGACTCCTCTACCAATTGGACTAAAAGATATTCCATGATGTTAAAGAATGAAGGCAAAAAGATTTGGTCAAGCTTGCATAGAGCAATAATGATCCCTTCTTAAAAAGTATCAAAATCAATTTGTTGAGAGATTTTCTGTATATAGTTGCTTGAATATACTGCTTATTTTAGTTAGTGCTTTGGCCATAATTTTCTAAAGACAAGCCCTAACTACAATTGGTAACAATTGTTATATAACTATATAACAATCATGACTCTTCAAACTTAATATTATCTGATCCTTCATAATCACACATCTAGAAATATTTGATGTGTGACCATCAGGTACCTTTATATTTTTTAGAATACTCAGAAATACTTTTTTTCTTTTTTTTTATTGTAAATAAAGCAGGAGGTAAGTAGATTTTACTATCTCTTGCGATTGGATGTAGTGGCTTTCTTATTCTAATATCCATAAGATTTAATCATGCATTCAAATTATCTTTTAACTTGAGAGTTTCTAATATTGTCCACAACATGTTATCGAGAAAATTTTTCTCAAGATGCATATTATCAAGATTGTGTACTAATGTGTGTTGCTCTTTGTAGCTTTGATAATAACCAAATCATGTGTTTGATAAATTTTTGAGGATATGTAGCGTATAGTTAAGCTGAGTTCTAAATAAGATCAAGCCCCTTTAGAAGTCTTAAGTGTGGATAGACATAAAGACAATGTTAAAAATGAGACGTGATGATAGATAAATGGACGAAACTTGAAAAATTGAAGATGACTTGAAGAAGACTCAAGATGTTACAGTTGGCTCACTGGGTTTAGAATTTTTATTTTTTGTTTGAGTCGAAGATATGATTTTTGAATATTTTATTTAGAGCATTGGCTAATACTCAATCTATCTTAGAATGTCTTCACTGGCTTATTAATTTAAGGTAAGTTTGAGATGATATCAAACATGAATTGAAAAATTGTAGTAAAATAAAAGCTTTTGTCTTGAAAATGTTCGGATGTCCAAACATTACAGAAATAGCTCTCTAGATTATTGACAACTTCAGACACCAAAACCCAAGGTTCGGACACCCGAAGTTTGAAAACTGTGACTTCTGAGAAAATTTATACTCAAGCTTTGGTCACCTAACGAGTTGGTCAAATATCCGAAACCATATGGTTTAGATAGTTTAGA
Source organism: Trichopus zeylanicus subsp. travancoricus (assembly GCA_005019695.1). Classification (NCBI taxonomy): domain Eukaryota; kingdom Viridiplantae; phylum Streptophyta; class Magnoliopsida; order Dioscoreales; family Dioscoreaceae; genus Trichopus; species Trichopus zeylanicus. The sequence continues at coordinate 76,614 of RXID01020757.1, read as the reverse complement.
CGTCCAAACACTGTGATTGGATGCCCAAAACTATGAAATCAGCTTCAACGGCTAGTAAAATTTGACCGTAGAGAGGCTTCGAACGTTCAAATAGGTACAGTTTGGATGCCCGAACACGATAGAGCATAGATCAATGGCTATCTTTATTATCAACGGTTATATAGAGGCTTGGGACCTCTTTGCTTTATAAAGGGAAGAACTTTTACACCTCTAATTATTTCTAAGAGATAAAAACAAGTTTTCCCAAATCTTTAGCCTCTAACTTGCTCTAAATTTTAATATTCAATATTCATATCTTCTTGCCTTGTACTCGCCTTAAAATACTATTGTAGAAAGTAATTTGTACTTTATTTTTTATCTTTTTCATTTGTAAATTACTTCAAGATTGTTTGGAGTGTTTAAGAAATTAAATCTCCTATGTAGGAGTTGACTCTTACTAGTTGGAGTAAGAATTTTGTGAGCGCAACTTCACTCGAAGAAACCGACACTTCGGTTTGGAGTTTGGTGTAAAGGCTTGGTTTCACCTCAAGAAGAGATGACTCTAGTGGAGAGTCCAAGTTCTCAAGACCGAGGTAAGGATCATAAAGTAGGAGTAGTTGATCTTGGAACCACGTAAAAAATCACAGTGCATTTTTTTCTTATTATGTTTTACTTTTATAATATTTGTGATTGAGAAATGTGTATGAAATTGTTTGAATTCTTGAACGGTGAATTATCTTGAAAAATGTTATTAGGCTTTGATCTTATTTATCTAAAATATATTTATATTTTAAAACCTCTTTCATTCCCCCATCAAGGGTTGCCATATGGGCCAACAATGTGCTACAGTACGACAAGTCAAACAATACACTTATCTTTTTCCAATTGCTTCTTTGTCTTAATGTGTCTCTTGTTGCCTACTCGGTCCTTCTCCTTTTGGTGACCAAATGTAACTCTATATGGGTTTTCATCTCATTTAGTAAAGCTTTCACTTCATAAAATATATCCTCTCTGGATTACTTGGAAGGTGGAAGACCATGCTCACATATACCATCAAAGGATGACTTGTGTAGCCAAAACTTATAATTTGCAAGTAGAAATTATTGATGACATATATAATAGAACTTACAACTATGCTTCAACCAACGGAAGCATATGTTCTTCCCATATATTAGACAAAGCTTCTCTCCTCTTATCATATAACCTGATATATATGCATGTACGAAAAATCATCAATAGTCCATAGTAATATCACACGCATACAAAACATCTCTTTTCTACTTACATCATAGGTTAGGACACCTGATTCTTTCAATTCCTTCAATTCTTCTATCAAAAATTGTAAATATACATCTATATCATTCCTTGGACCCCTCGGTCCCTCAATAAGCATGGATAAGATGAATGATTGTTGCTTCATGCATAATCATAAAGGAAAATTATATGAAACCAGAACCACAGACTAAGTTTTTGCAATATGTTCATTGTCATGAAAGGGTTGAATTCATCTAAAGCTAACCCCAACAGTACATTATGGTAATCCATTATAAAATGTAGATAATTGTTATTAAAATTCTTCCATGTTATGCTATCTGCAAGATACCACCATGATTAGTTATCTAAACGTCCTTCTGCATGCCACATCATATGTGAAGTAAGTTTATTTGATATGAAAAATTATTGCAATCTTGACTTCACGAGGAAATACCTAACTCCTTCGAGGTATCTCCTATCCAACCGATTTTTTAGGTTGATTCAACTTTTGTCCATCCTATTATTAGCTGATTAGAAAATAATGTTTTATAACAAAAAAAATTTATGTAAATATGAACATTAATAGAAAGAATTACCGAATTCATTAGTATTGCTATATTTGTCAAGTTCAAACATATTCTCATATACTAGTAATAACATAGAAGATAACATGAGCCAAAAAATACTTTGGCAATGGTGACAATTTGTTGTGATATGTCATGACTATAAATCTGATATAGTTAATTAGCGTTATCTAATCTTAGGGGTGAGCAAAAAAACCGGAAAACCGGTTAACCGAACCGTACCGGTTGAGAACCGAACCGGAAAACCGGTTATCAGTGAAACCGGTACGGTTTCGGTTCTGAAATTTCACAGAACCGGTTTTCCGGTTCCGGTTCCTGTTATTCGTTCTCTGAAAAACCGATTAACCGGAACCGTACCGGTTTTTTATCTATATATATATATAACTATATCCGAAACCCTAACCCTAACCCCGCAGTCCCGCACTCAGCGCACTCGCCCTCGACCCCGCAGTCCCGCACTCGTAGTGACGCGCCGATACCGCCTCGCTCTCGCCCTCGACTCCGCACTCGCAGCGCCACCGCCTCGCTCTCGCCCTCGACCCTGCACTCGCAGCGACGCCTCCACGCTCTCGTCCTCGGCCCCGCACTCGTAGCGACCAGCGACGCCACCTGCTGCGCCTTTTTCTCCATTTTCTCTTGTCATTCTCAAAGGTAAGAGTTCAAAACCCTAACCCTAAGTCTGTGCCTCTCTGATCTCGTCACCTCTTTCTCTGATTTCTCAATCTCAAAGTCTCAAACCCTAGATTTACGTCCCTGCATCTCCGATCTGGCCATCTCGTGCTCTAATTTCTCATTGTCAAAGGCTCAAACCCTAGATCTAGGTCTCTGCATCTTCGATCTCACCGGTCACCGCCCGCCGCGCCTTTTGCTCTGTTTTTTCTTCTCATTCTTAAAGGTCGGGAGTTCAAAACCCTAACCCTAGGTCCCTGCATCTCCGATCTCGTCGCCACTTGCTCTGATTTGTCCTTCGTCCATCGCCATAGCAGCAACATCGCCAATCGCCAGAGCAGCGATCTACTCTAGACCTCTGGTATGCCCTCTCTCTCAAGTACCAGCTCTTCTATGATTTCTAATTTTTACTGATGTTGTGATCTATTTTTTCAGAGTTTTCTCAGAAATTTTGGGACTGCGAGCTGAATTTCAACTAGTTCGGGGATTTTCCTACTGCGGCGTGGCTTATAGTGCCAATTGGCCCAGTTCTGTGAATTAGGTAATACCGTAATTGTCTTTCCTGAAGTTCTACTAGGGACAATATTACTTGCAAAGTCTTGCATGCTTGATTGCTTGGTCTGTTGGTCATATATCTTCTTTCTTCTATTTTAGATGGATTCCTGCAGAGAAATCACTAATGAAAATACAAGTAGGAATGCTTCAGATATAAAATATTTATGTCAAAATCAAAATACTGGTGAGAACACTGAGAAGGCTAGTGAAGCTCAAGATGTAACTTCAGAGATAAATAAAACAAATCAGAAAGCTTGGAAAAGGAGAAAAAATAGTTCATGGGTGTGGGACCATTTTTCTAAAGTAAATTCCAGTGAAGATAGTGATAAGGATAAAGCCCAATGTAATTATTGTGGAATTCTCATTTCATGCCCTTCTAATTATGGAACAAGTGGTTTAAGTAATCACTTAAGTAGATGCAGAGATTATCCTCCAAACATGATGGTGAAGAAACAAAAAACTTTAGCCTTTCAATCAGTTAGTGATAACAGCGGCACTGGCACTGGCACTCAAGCTCGCACACTTGTTACATGAAATTTTAATCAAGAAGCATGTAGAATTGCATTAGCCAGATATTTGATTCTTGATGAACTGTCTTTCAAACATGTTGAAGGTGAAGGGTTTAAGTTCTATACCTCTACATTGCAACTTAAATTTGATGTTCCTTCCCGTTTTACTGTTGCTAGAGATTGTTTCAAAATATTTCTTGAGCAAAAGAAAAAATTGAAATATTTTTTAGCAAGTTAAAACAAAGAGTGAGTATCACAACTGATTGTTGGACATCATGCCAAAACTTGGGCTACATGAGTGTGACTGCTCACTATATTGATGATGATTGGAAGCTTAAAAAAAAATTTAAAATTTTTGTTCTGTTTCAAGTCATGCTGGTATGGTAATTGGTAAAACATTGGAATTGTGCTTGCTTGATTGGGGCATAGATAAAGTCTTCACAGTTACTGTAGATAATGCATCTTCTAATGATGTTGGAGTTCAGTACCTGAGGAAGAGGCTTGATGGCTGGAAAGGTCATGTACTTAATGGTGAGTATTTGCATGTCAGATGTTGTGCACATCTCCTGAGTCTGATTGTTAAAGAAGGACTTAAAGATTCAAATGACTCTATTGCTAGAATTCGGGCTGTAGTTAAATATGTGAGATCATCACCAGCAAGAGCACAGAGGTTCAAGCTTTGTGTGGAGCAAGAAAAAATAGAATGCAAAAGTCTGGTTTGTCTTGATGTTAAAACCAGATGGAATTCTACTTATCTAATGCTTGATGTTGCTTCGAAATTTCAGAAAGCTTTTGAATTATTGGAGATCCAAGATTTCAAATATGCAAAGGAGCTAATGAAGGGAAAGTCACAGGGCTTACCAACACATGCAGATTGGGATGTTGCTTGAGCTTTATTACCTTTTTTGCAAGTATTTTATGATATTACCTTAAACATATCTGGTTCTTCTTATGTTACAGGAAATATATATATGCAAAGCATGTATGGAATTGGCATGATGATCAGGAAGTTTTCTGAATCAGATGACTTCTGCTTAAGTACTATGGCTTTTAAGATGAAGACCAAATATGATAAATATTGGGCAAATATTGAAAAGCTTAATATTATGCTATTTATTGCTTCTGTGCTTGATCCTAGACTAAAGTTGGAGAGTGTAGATTGGATGATTGAGGAAAGTTATGAGAATGAAAAAGTTAGTGAGTTGAAGGGTAAAGTGAAGAATGTTTTGGATAGACTTTTTCAAGAATATTTATCTATAGAAAAGTCATCTTCTTCTTCCCATAGTGTTGCAGGAGTTGAACAGATAACAGAAACGAATGCTACTGGAACAAGTAATCTTGATGTACTTCAGCTGGTTCAAGATGAATTGAGAAAAGCAAAAACAAAACAAAAGACTTCCACTTGCAAAACAGAATTAAATAAGTATTTGGAGGAGGAACGTGCAGATGAGACAAAAGATTTTGATATTCTTTTGTAGTGGAAAGCAAACAGTGGTAGGTATCCAGTTCTTTCCATGATGGCTAAAGATGTGCTTGCTATGCCCATATCTACCGTTGCTTCGGAGTCAGCTTTTAGTATAGGAGGTCGAGTTCTTGATCAATTTCGAAGTTCTCTATCTGCAAAAATGGTGGAAGCTCTTATTTGTACATAAGATTGGTTGCGTTCTTCTACTTCTCCTATTAATATTGAGGAGTCACTTGAGGAAATTGAAAAAATATCCGCAGGTAAAAATTACTCATTCATTGTATTATTTCTGTAGAAATTAATTATTGATTTTAATATTTATGCTATATATTTCACATGTGTTATCTTAATAATTGCAGAAATGACGAGCAAAATGGAAACAATAATCTCAGTTGATGATTAATTTTCTTTCTTGATGTCATTTCCTATGAATCTGCCAGTGCTAGCAAAATTATCTGGTTTGTTTATCTGTCCTCTAATCTCTATTCTCTAACTGTTGATTTTGATTACTGGACATGGTCTGTTGGTCTGCTGCACTACTGGACATGGTGCTTGCTGCCTAGTGCCTAGTGCCTGGCTGCCTGCTGGTTTGCTGCACTACTGGACATGGTGCTTGCTGCCTAATGCCTAGTGCTGGCTGCCTGCTGGTTTGCTGCACTACTGGATATGGTGCTTGCTGCCTAGTGCCTAGTGCCTGGCTGCCTGCTGGTTTGCTGCACTACTGGACATGGTGCTTGCTGCCTAGTGCCTAGTGCCTGGTTGCCTGCTGGTTTGCTGCACTACTGGACATGGTGCTTGCTGCCTAGTGCCTAGTGCCTGGCTGCCTGCTGGTCTGTTGCACTAATGCCTGCTGCATGTTGGTCTGCTGCCCTGCACACTTATATATTGGCATATTGTTAGTGCTGGTCTGCTGCACTGCATAAGTACATATTGCTGGTGCTGGTCTATTACTGCTGTCTGCTGGCTGCTAGTCTACTGCACTGCATAAGTGCATACGGCTGGTCTACTACTGTTGCTTGTTGGTCTGTTGCACTGCATATTGCTGGTCTACTACTGCTGCCTGGTGCGGTGGTGCCTGGCTGCTGGTCTGTTGCAGCAGCTGCGCTGCATAGCCTATCCCATCCGGACAGAGAGATTATCTTCTTGGTGACTCTAATTGCATACTGCTGCCTGCTGGTCTACTACTGAGTGCTGTACTGCTAGTCTAAGCTCTTTTTTTGCAAGAATATGCATAATTGCATACTGCTACCTGCTGGTCTACTACTGAGTGTTGGCTACTGCTATCTGCTGCCTGTTGGTCTGCTGCACTGCCACTGCATAAGTGCATAATGGATACTGCTATTGCTTGATTTGCTTTTATTTTGTTGATCTTGTCTCTTAAGTTTTTAAGAAACTATTTGAATTATTGTAACTTGTAAAAGTTTACTTGAAATTCAATGTTATTTCTTTATTTTTTGATACAAAACAATGGTTGTTAATTTGCAAAAAATTAATAATTTAAAACCCGTTAACCGGTTTAGAACCGGTTTAGAACCGGAACCGGAAAACCGGTTTTTCATCCAAACCGGTACGGTTCCGGTTCTCAAATGAGCAAAACCGGTTCGGTTGACCGGTTTTGCTCACCCCTATCTAATCTTGAAGTTTTTGAAAAAGGTAGTCTAGAAGATGAGGAGTTATCTTAATTATGGTGAAGCATTGAAGACTAAATCTCTCTAAGTTTTACTTTATTTTGGGAATACCAAATTGTAATGACATAAAGTAATAAACAATTTAAAAGGATAACACATGGACTGTCTGTTACATAATATGGTTTGGAAACGCACATATCATGGAGTGCCATAACATGTAGAAAGCAACAAACTACTGTCATGGATATCTTCTTCCTTCACTGAATTTCTTTTAAGCGCGGTATGCCAAACTAGATTATGCTAAGAGTTCACTAGCAATAGAAGATTAGTAATCCATACTTAGAAATTTCATATAGTATGAAATATGGAAGCAGGCAACCTAACAACAATCTACATGGCTTATTTGTTCTTTCACATAAATAAGAAAATATGTATCAGGATTTGTCGCAAAGAGTAGCAGAATAATCAACAAGAAAAATCAAATTAGTAAGTGTTACTTATATCAAATGTGCATATGAAGATCTACTCCACTCCACAACTCAAAGAAGCAACTAAATACCAAGAATTCAGCATCAAAGAATAAGAAAGCAGAGATGAAAGCTCACTTGAAGATAAAGGAGAAGACAAAAGCAGAACCATGGGAGGCCAGGGTGTAGGCACCCGGAGCATGGGCGAGGTGCGAGAAGCCGGGGCGCTAGAGGGTGGGGCAAGATGCGAGCGACATGGGGTAGGGGTGCCGCAGTGCGGGGACAAGCCAGGGGTGCAGGCACCGGCAGGCAAGCGGTCCGGAGGGCACGCGGGCACCAATGGGCTAGCGAACAATCGGCTAAGTGTGAGGGGGTGCTGCGGCAGCCAGACAAGGGCAAGGAGGCTTGCTTGTGGGAATGGGATGCGGTGCCTAGGGTTTCAGGTGAGTAATAATGTTGGGATTCGTAGCGGAAGGTTCACGAATCACCTTGTTCTCAAACAACATAAGAAACGAGAAGTAATACAAGATAAAAGAAAATAATAAGATAAGGCAGTAAGAAATTCACTATTAAAAGAAAAAGGCTTTTACAAGAGTTTACAAGAAAGACTTCACTCTTTTTTACGCAACTAAACTCTTTCACCAAGACTCGGCAATGCCTCTACCTTCAGAGAGAATCTCTAAGAGAGTACCATGAGAAACCACCACGAGAGACCACCGAGAAGCACTAGAAAGACCTACACACGAGAGCTGACACTCTCTCTCTTTCTCTTCTCTCTATTCTCTATATTCCTCTCTCTCCATTTCTCTCTAGTTCAATCTCAATATTGTGCCACACATAAATCCTATGTATTATAACATATTTATAGACCCTTATTGAGTATGAGGTTTACTCTAATTACAACTCCTAATATTATAAATCAATCATAAATCTAAATCCAACTTTGGATTCCTATTTTAACTCAAACTCTAATTCGAGTTCGAGACACCTAAAACTCAACAATCTCCACATTGACTTGAAATCGGGCGTGCCACCATCATGAATCTTTAGCCGTCATCTCTCATCCAGCCCCTGCCCCTGAGCTACTAGCTTATTCAGCTAATCGCAAGATGCGAGCTCGAGCCAACATCGAATTTGCTCTTCATGCCTATAATCTTGTACTTTTGGAAGCTTTTCAGATGACCTGTGTCTACTGTTGTAGTAAAAGTAATTCGAGAAGAACGTTTATCTCCCATCAAATTACTCTGAGTATCATGCTTCCTCTTCACTACTGTAGTCATCGGAACTCCACCTGCAATGGTGTTCCCTATTAATCGATAAATGCTGCACTTCTCACCTTTCATCAGGATTCTAATACCACGTGTCACCTTCATGACTCCATCTCTTACTGAATAATTACAGTCTTTTGAGTCCAATACACCAAGTGAAATTAGATTCCTTCGCATCTTGGGGACTTGCCTCACCCTAGTAAGAGTACGAATCGCTCCATCAAACATTTGGATTTTAACTGTTCCCACACCGACGATCTCACAGGCTAAATTATCGCCCAATCAAATAGTACTTTTCTTCTTATTCTCCTCATAAGAAGTAAACCAATCCTTCCTGAAGCAAATATGATAAGAACCATCAGAATCTAAAATCCACTTACCAGAAGTGCTGATTTCTGCGGATACTATAAGAACGTCTCCATCCGCACTATTCTCAGAAGTATCATCCACTATTGCTGTCGCCATATTGGAGGACTCTGTCTTCTTACGTTCAGAGCAATACCATCTAATGTGGTCATACTTCTTATATGAATAACATTGTACTTTCGCCTTCAATTTTGATTTGGACCGTTGCTTGCCTTCTCTACATTTTCTTAATCTTTCTCTTTCGTGAGCCAGCAATCCTTCACCAAACTCCATATTAATGTTGGAGTTTCTCCTTCTCTCATTAGAAAGAAGACTAGTTGTCACATCTTCCATCTTGAGAGTTTTTTTAACATAAAGAATTGTGGTCACAATATGATCGTACGAAGCAGGAAGAGACATCAAGAGAATCAGTGCTTTATCGTCCTCTTTAAACTTTACATCAACTTTCAGCAAATCATTAATAATCTTATTGAAAGCATTTAGGTGATGTAATATAGTTGTACCTTCGCTCATACACAATCTGTACAACTGTAGTTTCAGGTAGAACTTGTTCATGAGGCTTTTTGACATATACAACTTCTCGAATTTTGTCCAGATGTCCACCGTCATCTCTTCGTCAATAACATTGTATAAAACCTCATCAGTCAGGTTTAGAATAATTAAATTCAATACCTTTTGATCTATCTCCTCCCAGTCTTCATCGCTTATCTTGATCGACCTCTTTTTTCCTTCTAACATCTTTTGCAAATCTTGAAAAGTAAGAACCTCTTTCATCTTCTTTTGCCATAAGGCAAAATTTATCTTACCATTAAACTTCTCCAACTTGAATAAGGACTTTGCCATCTTGATTGTTTGCTCCTAAGCTCTGATACCAATTGTTGGGATTCGCAGCGGAAGGTTCACGAATCACCTTGTTCTCAAACAACACAAGAAACGAGAAGTAATACAAGATAAAAGAAAATAATAAGATAAGGCAGCAAGAGATCCACTATTAAAAGAAAAAGGCTTTTACAAGGTTTACAAGAAAGACTTCACTCTTTCTTACTCAAGTAAACTCTTTCACCAAGACTCGGCAACGCCTCCACCTTCAGAGAGAATCTCCAAGAGAGCACCACGATGAACCACCACAAGAGACCACCGAGAAGCACTAGAAAGACCCACACATGAGAGCCGACACTCTCTCTCTTTCTCTTCTCTCTGTTCTCTTTATTCCTCTCTCTCTATTTCTCTCTAGTTTAACCTCAATACTATGACACACATAAACCTTATGTATTATAACATATTTATAGACCCTTATTGAGTATGAGATTTACTCTAATTATAACTCCTAATATTATAAATCAATCATAAATCTAAATCCAACTTTGGATTTCTACTTTAACTTAAACTCTAATTCGAGTTTGTGACACCTAAAATTCAACATAATAATATCATACGCAGGAAAAACTCAACGTTTTCTCTAAAACATTGGGAATTCTCACGTTTTCTCTGAAACGTTGAGAATTTCCAATATTTTAGAGAAAAATGCTAAGTTTTCTCAACATTTCTAGGAAAATATCAGTAATTTTTTATGTTTTTTACTAAAACATTGATAATTATTAGCGTTTGTATATAAATACCAGTAATTTTCAACTTTGTCAAAAAATGCCAAAATTTGCCAGTATTTTTTCAACCACCACAAAAAAATTATTGTCAAAACCCCTATGTTTTGTAGTGAGAAAGAGGAGGAGAAGTGGGGAGAGAGGATATAGGTGGAGGTGAATTAAGTTTTACAAGAATATAGTAAGTTTTCATTGATTTAAAATCTAAACACACTTTAAAAATATTTAAATGATCAAAACTTAATTTTAATGTATAAAATAATTAAATTAAATAAAAAAATTAAATCACAATTCTATATATTAATTTCTCATCAATATTAAATTGAATATTCAATCAATCAAATTTGAGAGTATAATATAAATAAAGAAGTATAGAGATGCAAATCAATATATATGATTTAGGGATCAATCGCATTTACTTCACAATCTCTAGTTGTATCCTAAGAATTGAAACTCTTCACTAGAATTGTTATTTTGTTCAGATGACACCACATCCTTACATCACTTTGCAAACCATAAGTATCACTCCATGCCGAAGTCAATCGATCACTCAATGCAAACCGAGGAGTATATACTCACATCACTCCGCTAAAACCTAAAAAAATACTCAATACTTTCATAATAATATAGAAGAGTTACAATGATAAAAATTGAGAAAATAAAAAAATTCATAACAAAAGCCTTTTAAAAATTGAAATACAAGGACAATGAATATTTGAAAATTAAAGATTAATTAAAACTATTATTATGGTTAAAAGACTTTGTGAGGATGAATTTTTCTCTAAGAATATGAAACCTAAAATTTTTTTCACTGAATAAAGAAGTCTCAAACCTTCTTACAACTATTGGAGATAAAAACTAGCTATTGAAAATTATCCCTGATTGTTCATGACAGGATTGGTCAACCGAACTCATGATTTAACCGTTCCAACTATCAAAAAAACTAACTATTAAATTTTATCCTTATGTATTTGGCTGACTAAACTTAACAATTAGGATAATCAAACCTCCAAATTCAAACAACCAAACTCAAAGTTTGGATGACCAAACTTTGCAGAGAAAAAATATTATTTCTGTCTGATAGGTTTGAGCATATAACTGACTAGTTAGGGTGTCTAAACTTGACAGAAATTCAACTAAATCATTTACAAATCCTAATTAAATGACTAGTTGATACAACTTTAAATTAATTTAAACAAATTGAAAGCAAGCTAATAAGAGCATTTTTAAGTCAATTAAGATGCCAAAAACAAAGTTTTAATAAATTAACAATCAAATTCTCAACTTAACAAAATAAATAAAAATCTAAACCTAGTTAATTGGAGTTGATCTCGCATTTTGAGCATTCTTGAGCCTTTGAATTGATCTTCAAGCTTCATTTTTTAAATTATTATTTTCTTTATTTTTTAGTCATCAAAATTTTATCTTAAGACTTTATCCCTTATAAATTTGGATGAATATTACTAATTGTGAAACTTATCATAAATTTAAAAAAATTTGTTAAACTCTACTTTGATCATCATCAAATTTCAAAGGATAATAGAAACCCTTGGATGAATAAGGCATTTATAAGAGTGGCATGATCAAATCTAAGTTAGAGTAGGAGACTGACTTGGATAATAGTAGGAGATCAATTCAAATAAGGTTCCAAACCATTAAATTATGTCCTAATTTGAACCCTAATTTGACTAGGATTTTCTAAAAAAATTGAATTCAAGATAAGAACCAAGTCAATAATCTCCATCTTGGCTCAAATTCTCATCCTTTGGGTCTGAATATTCATTGGATTCCTTTACCATCTCCCCATAGGGCAAGATCAATAATCTTGAACGTTGATCAAATATAAGCAAAGTTTGAATTTATTAATTATAATTGCCTTTGCCAACATGTCTGCTAGATTTCTGAAGTATAAGTCTTTTATAAAAAAATCTCGCTATCTTCGATAATATCCTAAATAAAGTGAAAACGAATACTATATGCTTTGATATGGTATGGTACATTTAGTTCTTTATAAGGTGTATGGTACTTTTACTATCGCAAAAAATAGGAAAGATACCTTGGGAGAGACCAACTTCACATGTCATGCCTTTCAACCATAAAGCTTCTTTCACCATTTCTATAGTTATCATATACTTGGATACCATTATAGATAATGATACAATTGACTGCATGATACATCTCTAGCTAATAAAATCACCACAAAGGGTGACTAGAGAATCAATGCGGAATTATCATCGATTAAGATCTCCAATATAGTTTAAATCGACACAACGAATAATTTTGGCCCCCTAAACTATATTCTTGTCAAAACACTGTACCTCTAACATATCTTAACAACCGCTTTATATTTTTTCAATATTTTTTTCTTGGATGCGCCGTGTAGCGATTGAGAACACTAACTATTTGTGTTATATCAAATCTCATGCATGCCATAACAGATATCACTCTTCCAATGGCACTCATGCATAGGACATTATTTATGCATGTATGTTTCTCATCTATAGAAGAATATATTTGAGGTAAAAGCTTGAAGTGTGCTACCAAATGTATGTTAATGGATTTTGAATTCTGCATATCAAAAAAAAAAAATAATCTTCTCGAAAAACACTCAGTTTGAACCCCAACTTGTCATGCTTCTGATGTCAATCAAAGTCTAAACCGAGAATCTTTCTTACAATACCTAAATCGTTTATCTCAAATTTATTTATCATGTATTCTTATCTTGCATTTCTTCTTTATAGGAATAATGATCACCATTAATAGCAAATAAAGTAAAAATTACTATATCCTCAAAATATTACCTTTAGGGTGGCTTATGTGTCTATGAGAGATCTTCTAAGTAAAATCTTCGTGAACATTGGAGGAAGTACTATTATTTCCTGTAAATCAATCCTGCTTCTAGACATTTTTCCTCTCTTTTGTGTTAAATGACTTGAAAGTTATGGGGAGTTCTAAAAGTGATTAAAAACTTATATTTTGTAATTTTTCATACTAGTCTAAAATGTATTGTGTATAGCTACTATCACTCTGTTTGGTGTCGGTGAAAGCGGATATTTTTTTTATGGGTGTACGCTTGGGCATTGGTATCTCTCACTCTTTGGCTGATGCTTTTCATGTGGCTCGTGTCATGACAACTGCAATTTATTTCTAAACCAACAGGTATCACCCATGTATTATTTTACGGACTATTCTTAATTTCTGATGTAATAAAGCGGATATGATAATAAATTCAGCCTGAGACTTATATTTTCTCTTCTCAATTCTTTCAGACATTTTTTACTAAGTTTTACTTGATAAACAAAAGCATGAAATTTGTACTCTTTAGCTTGCTAACTCCTGACTGCACTTCTTCATTTGGTGTTCCCAGCAACCGGAGCAAGAGAACCACAAGGAGATTGTTATATAAGACATCAAATAAGAAAGGGGCACCAAAAGTACAAATATATGCTAATTGTTAGTGTCCCGGAGCACATGGAGCAGCTGCTACAGTTCAGTCATCAGGAAATAGTGTTTTGGTTGTCACAAGTTCGCTGGAATCCAAAACAATGCAGAACATGATATTTAGGCATGCATACAAATAGATCATATTAGTTCTTAGTACATGTCAAAAGAACATAACAAATAAACATCCAACGGACCACATATCAACTGATACTGAGTGATGGGTGTCGCCCGGGAGTATTTCAGGAACTTTATACCACAGGATCACTATCTGAAACAACGATTATAAAAAAGACAACCTTCAGAAGCATTATATGAAAGCAGCATTTCTTGCATATTGAGCTGAAGTTCCTTGTACCTCATGTGCGTACTGGAGGGTAAACATGTTCTTTGTTTTCCGAAAATTCTGGATCAGATCGGTTATGTCTTAATAATCTGTTTTCAATTTTGGTCGACTGAATAAAAGCCTATATAGATGTTAAAAGACAAATTTGGGCGCAAAAGGTTCAAAGTAAGAAAAAAAAATTGCGACTTGTGGGTAAAACCTGATGAATTGCCACTGTAGGAGCACGTAATCTGTCTCGTTGTCTCGCGCAATTTGATTTGTTATTTGGCGGTTCTTTCTCGATCCGTGGCAGAATTTATCAGGGTTTTTGATAATTGATGTTCTTCAGGCTTTTTGGTTTTGAATCCTTGAATTACCTGTGATCAGGACTATGTTTGGATGAGTATAGAGTAAGGTGTTCATTCACTAGGATTCTCTTTTTTAATTTTTTTGAATTCTTGACTTCTTGTTACGAGGATTAAATTTTAGTGCTTGTTCGGTGATTTTTATCTTTGATGTGATTTACTGCTTGAAAAAAAATTTCAACCCCGTTGGCGCAATCGGGATGTATGAATCTGTGTTTCTCTGCTGAAGCTGTGCAGCTTTTGCTTCAAATGCCAAGTTTAATTCTTGGATTATTCTAGCTTTTTCTAATTTTTTTTTTCGTCTTGATATTAAGCTGTGGTTCCTCTTCTTCAGTTTTTTATTTCAGGAAATTTATACAGTTTCTGTTAAATTCAACTCCAGGTTTTGCTCAGCTAATTCACTGTCAACAATTATTTAAATCGGAAACTTTGGATTTTCAGTTCTAAAAGCGGCTTCAGTTCAAACAGTGAAACAAAAAAATTGGATTTTTTTTGTTTGTAGGTATTCTGAATATGCCCAAACATACTTGATGCCATTAACTCCATAATATCTTGCAGGTGCGAAAATCTAACTGCTAGCAATGGCTGAGCACCGGCTCTGTGAAAATTCAATATGACGGGACTGGTCACCACTCCCACAAGTACGCTTAGAAGCAATCTACACATGCCTGGCAGACGTCCCAGAGTTCATCCGCTTTCGTGCAGTCTGCAAGTCACGGCGCTCCATAGACATGAAGCCCCCGCCACGCTTACCCTGGTTTCTCTTCCATTCTGGAACCCCTTGCACCCCCGAGATCTTCAGCCTTTCCTACGGCTGCACACTCAAGGATTTCAATGTCAAGGTTCCCGATGCCCATGGCATGCGGTACAGAGGTGCCTCTCATGGCTAGCTCATCTCCCATAGCAAAGGCATCATTTAGATGCACAATCCCGTTACAGGATATCCAATCCAATTCCCCACACTCCACCCTTGGCAGGTAGCCTTAGAGAATTCTGATGTCCTTTTGATGGCCACCTTGTCATTGGACCCATCCTTGGTGGAGGAATGCATTGTGATGTTGGTCATGGCACAGAAGCAAGAATCTGAATTTCTGGCCTTCTGTAGAGTTGGTGGGGAGTCATGGACTGTTTCCCCTAGTTTTCGGAACCGATTCAATTTTTTTAGTAGCATCGTGTACTGCCAAGGGAACATTTATGGTGTTGAGCTATCAGGGATTGTAGACCGCTTCAGCAAGAGTTCACATATGAGAATTCAGAAGAGAACTAGGGTTCCTAATGGTACTTTGATCCGCTAGTTGGTACATTGCTCTGGCGAATTGCTTCTCGTTGCACAATGCATCGGACAATACAGACTCTTTGGATTTCGAACAGTGAATTTTCCGTGTATTTAAAGTAAACTTTGATGAAGGAATGGATATATCTGAGGTGAACAGCATGTTTGTCGGTGCATATCCCTCCTTTTGTATGCCTGCAAGTGATTCCCATGGGCTGAAGGATGATTGCATATATTACATTGATAGTTATAGAGAAGATGGATTTGTTAATGATGTTTAGGTAGTAGCTGTTTTCAGCTTAACAGATCGAAGTATTGAATTGCTGCCCTCTACAAAGAGGCTTCCTGTATGCCAGAGAAATGCAAGCTGAATAACACCTCGTATGAACCAGAAGAGAATGAAGCAATTATAGGTGCTTTTTATTTATGACTTGTTTTCCATTTTTGAATATTGCATGACTAGTTCAAAGGGAATTCATGACCACTTGGGTGCAACACCTAACTTCAGCCTCTGCCATGGCCACACATTCAAGATCAAGGTCCCCACTTCAGCTTACATGCAGTGCATCAGCGTCTTCCATGGCTGATATAAGACCCATGGCTGACTCCAGTTTCAATATTAGTATATTACCCATTGATATAAAACCTCCGAGCAAAGACGATATAAAACTTAATTAAATAAATTTATATATCTCGAGATATGAAAATTTAATCGATGAAATTTTAAAAATTTTTTTTTATAATCCCCAATTGATCCATCTTGAATTTATATCATTCTTTGATTAAAAAGAATTTTAAAAAATTAAATTTTTTTTTCAATTAGGACTAAAGAAAATACACAGGAGAAAATAAAGAGCAAGTACCTGTTTGCTTCACGGCCTTAAAAACCAATATTAAAGTTAATTTTCAAAAAATTTTCTAAAATTTTTATAATTACGAATTTAAAATTTTGTAATTATCAATAAAGTCAAAATATTTAAAAAAGACCGAATGACTAAATAATTTTAATAAATCTATTTAAATTCAAATTTTTAATAGAATTCAAACCCACAAAAAATTTATCCTTCTTAAATCAGATAATTTCAAAATGAGGCCAATTGTTGAGTATATAATAAAATATTTTAATTTATTATCAAATAGACTATATAAATAAAATTTGACTTCGTCTATAATATCATCCATTGTTATCTAAATATTAATTAAATAGTTAAATTTAAATGATTCATTATAGTTTTAAATCTAAATTACATAATTAAATTTAATTAAAATTAAATTGATAAACAGTATATAAAGTCATATGACTAACAGGTTCATCTTCAAGGGCAAGAGTCTCGTCCTTTGGCTGTACAATCCATTTATATTATCCTGATGTAACTCCCTATTTGTTACGCTTACAGCACTAACATAATTTTCAGAAGCTGTCAAAGTCCTCATGCCCATCCTTGGCAGGGGATTGCACTTTGATATTGGTAATGGAATCCAATCTGGTCTTCTTCGAAGTTGGCAGTGACTCTCAGGCGGTATCTCTGATATTTGGGACCAATCAGTAGCTTCGTGTATTGCCAAGGGGAAATTTACGGTGATGCACTCTGGGTATCTTGGCCGCTTACAGCAAGGGTTCACCTGCGCAGTTTCAGAGTACAACTAGGGCTCTCTTGGTGATGCTTCTCTCCACTATTGGTTGAATTGTTCCAGGGAATTGATGCTTATTGCACAACATCTGGGAGCTAAAGCAAGGCAGTTTTTCATTTCTGATGGAGAAGTTCCGTGTACTTGATGTTAATTTGGATGAAGAAATGGAGATATATGAGGTAAACAGTATAAAATGGCAGACCTTGATTGTGGGTTCTGATTATTCCTTTTGACCCGTGAACTGTAGGGTGATTGCATCTATTCTATTGATAATATTGCATGTCTCCTTCAAAGGGAGTTCATGACTTCTTCGTTCAATGATAAGTTTAAGTCTTCCTATGAACATCATCCCAGGATTCATACGAACTAAAATCCAATGCTTGAACTGAAATGTTTGTTTTATTATGTATCTTATTTATTTTTGTTATCTTAAATCCTTGTACCAAAATGATTTGTCTTACCTTATCTTGTTAATTTATGTTACGTTGCTTGAAAATATGACATTAGGTATGTTCATTTGCAAGCATTTGTCATCTCTTGCTAGATCTTTTGAACTATATTTTGGGAAACACATTGAAGAGGAAAAAGGAAGACAGCTCATTTAAGAGGGGAGAATTCAAGTTGCAAGTTTGCTGCATTTTCTTTTTTCTTTTTTGTTGGTCTCTTTTGCAACAGTAGCATCCAACTTTGCTATTGCAAGAAAATTAGTACTCTATGACCCACAATGAAGTAAACTGAAACAAAAATCAAATATTTCTTGAAGATGATATGGTTCTAGTTTTTGTCAGTTTTGCGAGACTTTTAATGAACTTGTGTTTGATATTTGAATTTCAATGCCCTAGTTCATTTCACCATGTTCAACTAATTTTGTCTCTTGCATTAGTATTCCATTTTTTTTATTTATACTTAGGCTCAACTGTAAATCAGGTTCTGTGCCTGTTTTTAATTAATGAACAAACTTGGAGCCAATGTTTGACGGATAATCCACTATTCATATTCCCGACCATATTTCAGTTTCAGCCAGTTGCTGTACCGCTGGTAATCTGTACGACATTGTTGCAAGTTTTTTATATTAAACAAGGGAACTCTGAAATATAACATGGAAACTGAAAGGGTACAATTTTTTTTGGTAGGAACAGAAAGCTTTATTAGACACCAAAATGCAATACAACCAGTCAAAGCAGAAATAAAATGAACAATCATAGTAGGGAAATCTTCCTGTCAGCAGCTATCCGCTCCAGTTATCCAGTCAGCAGCTGTTGTGAAATCTTGCCCATAAAAATATAGCAGATGAGGATCCACTCCAATCTGATGTTGGACATAGAATAAAGCCTGTCTTCAGTTGCGGTCAGATACATTGCCAGTATATCTATAATCTGTTTGTGATCTGAAAGACTAGCAAGTTAACTAAACCCATCTGTTCAGCAAGTAGGAAAGCACAACCAGTAGCCTTTGCTTCAGTTTCAACAGCCAAATCTGTTCTCACAGGATGAGCCCCATCATAAATAATATTTCTGGCTTGATCAAGAAGCACATATCCCACAGCAGTAAGTCGATTCCTATGACTGAAAGAATCATCAGTAAAAACAATAAACTTCCTGTGAGAGAGAATGCATAGGGTGATTGCATAGTAATATTCCATTGCACATAGCCCCAGCTGCAGCATGCTCAGACTTTTCTATTGAGTTTGAATATTAGTGCTTGCATCTACTTTTCTGAAGACACCATAAAGTATAAGCCTGGAAAAGTTCTAAAACAGGAAAAAGGAAACTCAGGTCCATCCATAGACTCCCCTTGGAGCACTAAAAGCAACAGAATCAAGGATCAGTTCAAAGGATAACTGGTATACCATTTTTAAACTTAACTTAAACACTAGTTCAGCTGAAACTTCAATAACTCAGATGATGGGAAGATTGAAAACCTCTAAGCCACAAAATCTTTACATACGCATCTCTTCATTCATCACTGGTTCAATCAAACCTGTGAAATACAGATGCAGCACTCACTGTAGGCATCCTGCTAGATAGGCATACCATTAAACCATCACCAGAAAGATAAGCAGTAGCAAGAACAGGTATATCAAATGCTATTTGCTGTCATCACAAGGAAAACTGCCTACACCTCCATTTCCCTTCCAAGTCCAAAAGAATTAAGTCAATTCTTAAGTATGAGCCGCCCTAGCCAAATGTTCAAGTCTGTCTCTTTAAAGCTGAATATCTGCATTCAACACAAGACACGAGGTGCCATTAAAATAACAATAAATATCACCAGAGTTCAAAAATGAAAGAAGAAAAAAAGATGCACAGAAGAATAAAGAATATGGTTTGAATTCTGATGAAAAGGAGTTGGCCCTCAGATTTAGGCATCCCTATGATATCATGTAGTAGAAACCCCAGCAACACAATTCCACTATTCTCTGATAGCACACATGGAATGGGGAGCTCATCTCCAAAGCTCAACATGAAGTAGGACAAGTCACTTCCCTGCCGTGTCCAAAAACCTCAATAGTCTAGAGGATAGATACAGACCACTTATATATCCAACCTGATCCGTTGCACTCCAAATTTCATGCTGAAGAAACATATTTACCCTAGTTTTGTGCCATGGTGTTGCTTTGCTCCTAAAATTAGTTTCTTTCTAAGCCCATGGGGTCTATGCACTAGTCTGCAGTAGCCTACCTTCATGGGCAGCGTTCATGGTTCTTTCAAATTTTTCTAGCCCATTGTCGCAGGGAGTACACTCATTCTACACTGATACAAAAAAACATCAATAAAAACAGATTAAATGATCACTGAGCAATGGAACAAAAAGAGGATTATAAGTGATAAATTCCATTTTTATTTCTACTAGCAGTATCCAAATCCAACATCTAATGATGATATAGCCCCGGTTTGGAAGAATCAATTTCACAAATTTTCTCATTACAAACGTCTGAGAATCTTACTTAAAACACTTGTAGAGACTACTAAGTGTTGAAAAGGACTTCAGAACACTTTAAAATTTGCCAAAAAATGTCCAAGATAAGTGTTCCAACTAATTATAGTTTAGGAATCCTCAAATAGTTGTTTGAGAAGAGTTCCAAATGGACACTTGAGAGAGTGAAATTCCAAAACTCTCTATACTCTATATTTTCACTCTTACTCCATCGGTTATAAAAACTAGCAGTTAGATTAAAAAGACATGTCATAGAATTTCGCACCAGTCCAGTGAAAATTCTCCAATTCTCAACCTTTTAGAAAAAAACAGAGCAAAATTTCCCTCGAGAACTATAACACCCCCGTTGTATTCGATTGAAACACAACACAAAGTAGACAACATATATAAAAAAATTTACAGAATACATAGAATTAATATTTATTACATTAATACAAATATAGTCCAGATAACATGAAGAAAAGTAATCCAACAGGAAATACTCAAGTTTCTCACAATGATTCCGCAGACAAGAAAATAAAATAACATACAAATAAAGTAATTCTAAGTATAATCACATATATATGCACTGTTACTGTTGTCACATGTGCCTATCTGCTACTCTCCTGTGAATGAAGACAGTCAAAAAATGAGACAAAGATACTCAGTAGGAAATTACCGTCTCTAAACAATAGGAGAGATTAATACATGAAAGGTAATAATAAAATTAACAATAGTAATATTAATAACAATATAACGACAACAATAATTAAATAAATCAACATTCATATCAAGGAATGAATTAATAAAAATATCGCATTCACGATAGCCAACAATTAAGAACAATGAATATGGACTCCTCTACCGATATTACGTAAATGATTGTATCCCCCATCAAACAAGATTAAACTAATCTATACGTAAATCAATCTATGGGTATTGTTAGACCCCCTACCAAGCAGAATCGTACCATATTGCACCCCCAACTGCTGATGAAGCGGTGATCCTATCTACTCACACAATAGATCATGTCTCTTAAAACTTAAGAAGCCGCCTACTATCACATTTGACAGTTTTACTAATCTCCTGTCGAAGTAGAAAATTATCAATTGGTAGCAGCCAAATAAAGTCCTACTGCGTACGTCCCCCGATATACCAAAGACTCAACTACAATAAATATCGAGTATCAAAATTACCAAACGATAAAAAGAAATCGACTCGATCATAAATCAAACTAAATCAGTTAGAAAACATTTTCAAAAGAAGAATTTGAAACCACCAATAAAATCAGCACGAAAAATCGAGTCCAACAACTTCTAAATCATTAAAATCGAAGTTCACATTAGGGACTTTATGACTATTCAAATACGTTTATGCAATTTATCTCCTCAATTATATAATTTATTAGTTTAATCCTATTTATTAAGAGTAATTTTTACGGAAAACGTCTTGTTCTCTCCCAAACCATAATTCAATTCTCGAGTAATGAATTTCGGACAATTTTACACTTTCATCCTCAAATTATATCAATTATCATCCTCAATTATTCATTCAAAAATTTTCATATAACCCCTTAGAATTCTATCGAATTGAAGTACAATCCTCAATAAAGTGAATAACAGTCAATTTATACCTAAGTTCTTGAATTATTCAAATTATCATTTTTAATTAACCATCAAGAAATTTCTATATAAGCTCAATAAAAAATTGAAATCTCCTATTACCCTTTAATTTAATTTTTAATTAAATAAACATCTACTCAAGTACAGATGAATTGACAAGTTATCATCCAAGCTAAATTCATTCTAATCAAATACCCAATTAATTAATTTAATCAATTCACCAACTCCAAATTATCATCAAATCATCAGTTAGTCTCGTTTCCTAAAATTTCAGTTAATCCATTTATTAATATAATTAGACCTTAATCACCAAATTATTTTAATCTAAGTCAACTCAATTACCAACTCCTTTCAGTGATCTCTAACTGACTAACATAAGTTTAGACCCAACTATAGCCACTTGAACCAAGTTCAATTCATTTGTTAATCAATTTGATCATAACCAACAATAACATCCATTAAATCATAATCGAGCTCAATCAACTCAAAATGCAATCCAATTAAATCCCAAATTTCAAATCGACTCAAAACCAAACCTAATATCAACCCATAATCAAAACCAATCCTAAACTAAACGTAAATCCTTCTTCTTCTTCTTCCTCAACTCAAACTATCAAACCCTAACCCTAATTCACCATCACCATCACCATCACCTACCTGCCACCTCCACCGGGCCATCTCTGTCACTAGGTCGCCGCCGCAACACCCCTGTCGCCATCGGACCCACGCCATCGTGCCAAGTCACACGCAATCCGCCGCGCACTAGCGCAGCCCTGCCATGGGCAATCGCGCGCTCTACCCGCGCACAACGGCACTACGCACACCACCATGCCGCTCCCGCTGCCATGCCTCTCCCGCCGCCGTGCCGCACGCTGGACTCGCACTGCTACCGGGTCTCGTGTTGGACTCCCGCTACTGCCGGGTCACGTCAACCGCCCCACTCTAGCCGCCTCACTCCCAAATCATCGCTGGTCACCAATGAGTAACTTTTGCTGCTCTGTGAAGAGAAAGATAAAGCTTTTGCAAATACAACCCTCTAATTTTCTTATTCTCAACAAGATACCTAAATCAATATAATATCTCAAAATTTCGACATACCTAATTCCTATTAAGTTTCTATTGAATTTTACTTAAATCTAAGTTATCATTCTCCTCCTAAGTATTATGACGGTCACTAAATTTATAAATATTCGACATAAAATTGTCTTAGAAATGGAAGTAAAGAGAAAACGAATGAAAACAAACTTAATCTACCTCGAATTTTGATGATGATCATCCTGAAACTTCTCACCACTTTGCAAGCCTTCACGATAATCGTTTCCTGTCTTTCTTCACCTCCAGACAAGTTCCCAATCCGAAAAGGTCTGATGTAGGAATTGATTTGTTATCTCTCTGTAAGAAATAATAATTAATTTATTCTCGGATTTTAATTACCGGGTAATAGATGGTTACTGCCTACATATATGGGGGCGGTTGTTAAATCATGGGTAGCGGGCTCGAGTAGTGGACAATTACACAAGTAGTGGGCAATTACAGGAACAAGCAGAATCCTACGTAGCCCTTGTCAACCTTAAAAACATAAATCGGAACTCCAATCTCAAGCATCAAGATGTCCACTTTCACTTAACATATACCACAAATACTTGAAGACATGAATGTCAAACCAGTGAGCACACTTCCAAGTATTACTTCATGTCAAAAGATGATTTTAAGCTCTCAACAATCACATCCTCAACTTATAATTAAAAGTAAAAAAATTACATCCCCAATGAAAGGGTCTAAGTCCTGCGTCTTGAGCTCCCAAAAGATAATCAAGACATCACGTGCTCCATCTTCAAATTCTCAATACTCGCCCTTGAGTCTTTGAGTCAACATCACCATACTATTTGACAATCTTCTTGAAGCTTGATTCTTCATGTTGGAAGATTACCATCTTGATTAAGCTTGTAGCTATCACAACTTGAAATAACACACTAGAACATTGGGTCTATCATCATCAAAATTAAGGAGTCAACACTACAAGCAAGCTACAGAAGAACAACACAATTCCTTCTAATCTAACAATCAATTTATCTAATGTTCTAACTCATAGTGCAGAATATGATTTGAATACTTGAATCTACTCTAAGATTGTTTGCATTCTTTTACGCAGATGAGCTAATTGTGTTCCAAGCTAGCTCTACATCCACCCAGCCATCTCTGATATCATTGCAACATCATACTATGTTGACTATTCTTAATTTGTGATATCATTTGAATTTTTAATATAGCACTAACATCTATAATTCTAGCATATCATTCCTTACAAAATTTTGAAATGCAACAACATGACTATGTCTTCATCTTGCAATCCAACAGGCACATCTTAATAGTCTTATGACCCTTACCATGCTGGATGCTTTGGATTTTAGTTCTAGTTTGTCAGCAAAAATGCCAGGAACTAGCTACAATGGAAGGTAACAAAATACCTTCTGATATGATTTGGAAAATTTAACCATGTCCCTTTCCAATATCCTGGCTCTTTATTGCTCTTTTTGTCCTATGAGTACTTCAAACTGATTAATTTCTACAAGAAACTAGGTCTACAGGTCTGCTCTGGCCATTTGGGTCTAGACCTTGAACCACTTGTCCATCTCTCCCACATACTAAGACCCCATTGTTGACCAGAAATGGTGGCAATTGTAAAACTGCAATGTCTTTCAAATTTTTAATGCAGCAGCCTCCTCTCCCATTAGCAAATCTAGCATATTTCTCTTATTCAAAACAGTAAAAAAACTTGACCTCAAAAATCTATATATGCATCTCAATTCACTCATCAGGCTTGGAACTTTGGATTCTAGTTATCTTTGGAATTCTACTTATATATGGCAAACATGAGACAAGAAGCGAGCATCCAACAGATTATGTAAGGAAGCCTACCCAAGGGATTGAACAACAACTGTGCATTCAAATATTTCCTTTAGAAAACAAAAAAGAAAAAAGAATGTGAATCCAAATACATCATGGAATGAACACATCAACACACACTTACACAGGCATCCATCAATCAACTTACAAATTTTTGGTGGGTTAATCAAACAAACTAGACATCTTGGGAACTTTAATAAGCAGCTCAAAGGATAGAGTTCATTGTGCAGAAAACAAAATCACTATACGTGAATTGATGTAAAAAGTAATGACACTAGTCAATGTTGTTAATTTGTAGAGTTCATTGTGCAGAATACAAAATCACTATACGAGAATTGATGTAAAAAGTAATGACACTAGTCAATGTTGTTAATTTGTCATATGAGCTAATTATCAAAAGGTTACAGAAATAAAAATGGTAAGCACATGAATTTGTCCAAAACAGATAAGTAGACATAGACCTTGATGATTGTACTCGGAAAGTAAACTGTTTGGTTATAAATTAGATAGATGAGCTCTTTAATCCAAATAAGAATCCATCAAAAAACAAATATAACATCACTAAATATAAAGCAAAGTACCTGATCTCAAGTATTTCTGCCCTCAAAACAGATATGCAAAATTTGTCCTTCTCTGCCATTCATCAATTAGATGACAATCATTCTGATAATTTAAATTGTGGTCCAGATTCTGATGACCAAAATCAAATACAACTTAACAGCCAACAGGATTCCTAAAACCTTGAGGAAAAACCTTGCCGTAGATCATGCTTCATTGATATGTCAAACCCCTGACTCAATCCAAGTCCTAATTCCTCATCTTTAGAAGACATTACCCAGTGCATTATCATCATCACTGAATCTTCCACCTATGCCCCCAGTACCCAACTCTTTCCTAGGCTTCGGGGACAGCCCCTTGGCCAACATCTCCTCATCATACTTGCGTGCCAAATCCACCATCCCCTTCTGCAACAAAGCATCAATCAATGCATTATAGGCAAATGAATCTGGACTCAACCCATGCTCCTCCATTGCCTTCCAAACCATAAACACCGGCCGCAAGAACCCCCACCTCCCAAACTTCTTCATCAGCAGCACATAAGTATCCATCCTCGGCTGGCAGCCGGTGCTCACCATCCTATCAAACAGCCGCATAATCTCAGTTGGCCGGTTCAGATTCTGAAAGAAGCAGTGGTAAGTAATTGCATCCGGCTCACATCCACCCCTCCTCATCCTATCAAGAAACCGATAAGCCTCCTCAATCCTCCCATCCCTGCACAAAAGCTTGATAATTGTATTGTAAGTAACGACATTCGGATAACATCTCTGCTCAATCATCTCCTTATACATCAAAATCGCTCTATCGACGCCCTCCGCCATCCCGATCGCCTGGAGGACGGTGTTGTAAGCGACGACATCCAGGGAAATGTTCTTCCTTTTCATCTCCTTGAAGGCTCTGACGGCATTCCAGGGCTTGCCGCACTTGACCAAGAAGTCCATGTAGATAGAATAGGAATGAAGGTCCTTCTCGACGCCGGCAGCGTCCATCTCCTCCCAATACTCCCGGCACCGCCGCCACCGCCGCAACTTGAGCCATCCTCGGAGGAGAATGTTATGAATCTTTGTATCAACCGGAAAAGGCGGGTTTTTGCAGAGCTCAGCCGCATCGATGACGTGGCCGTGGTCGCAGAGGGCGTCGATGAGGAGGGAGAAGACCTGGGGATCAGCGAAGCGGCGGAAGGCGTCGATGGCATCGGCGACGAGGTGGGCAGCGGCGAGGCGGTGGAAGTGGGCCCGGAGGAGGGAGGGGTGGGGGGGAGGGGGGAGGGAGAGGATGTGGGAGAAGGCGAGGGGGAACTCGAAGTGCTTGCCGAGGATGGAGACGAGGAGGGCGTGGGTCTCCGGCGTGTGGTGGAAGTGGGACGAGATCCAGCGAAAGAAATCGAGAGCGCGGGGCCAGTCGTTCGTGTAGGAGGCGAGCGTAGCGAGGACGGAGTCTTCAGTGAATATGGTAGGGTTTGAGGAAGATAAGGGAGACGAGGAGGAGGAGAGGGAGTGCAGATCACCGGAAAAGAGAAGGCGTAGCCGGAGAAGAAGATGGAGCCGAAGGGGCTTGAGACGGAGAAGCATCCGTCCGGTTGTGGGTCATGGATCGTGGTTGGGAGGATATATCGAAATGGGCGGACGGGACCAGAACCGGATTTGGACCGAGTGGTTTGACGGTTTGATTGGGTTTGGGCCGGGTTGTCATTGGGGCCGGATCATGTTAATGGAATGAAATTGATCAGAATTTCTTATCTTAACGAAACTGATTGCGGGTAATTTTGTCTTTTTTTTTTTTTTGGAAGTCGAGAAAATGATAGTTTGTAGACTTGATCAGTTAAAATGCCAGAAATTGCGACCAAAGTCACCAAATCCAAATCTTAATAAGAACTTCTTTGGTAACTCATTCAACGTATATTGTGTATCTAAACACTTCATAAAATAGCCAGTCCTCAATCGTGTTTTCAGTCCTTTGCCAACCAGCGAGGTCTTTGCTGCACACAATTCAGGTCTCCCAGTACTACAGCCATTTCACATAACTGCACAATCAAGAGTAGAACGAGCATCAAACTTGACTGAAGTATTTTAAACTCTTTGTACTTTCATCTGTTTAGTGATCAATGACAAGTTGATAATGATGCATAGAATAGCATCAGCAGTAAGTAACCTTATTTACATCCACTTATAAAGCATACATATCACCTGCAGGAGACTAAAACTCATCATGCTCTCAATGCACTGACAATGTACACATCTCCGATACAATTAGCAATTGCCAACCTCAGTAATATAGATACAGTGCAGAGCAGAAAATTTAACAATCCCGAAACATCAAGACCAGTTAAACAAGATCATCCTTCCAACAAGCACCTCAAGCTTTGGAGCCCTTCAGCAGATATACTCCGTCTTACTTTTGATTTATGAACTATGATGGGCGCTGGAGGGGCTGAGTGGAAGCAGATCATCACTGCTGTCAGGTTGTCGTCAGCCCCCCGCCTTATTGCTTCCTCAACCAGCTCTTTGCAACACAGCTTCACATTATTGTGCTCTTGCAGCTTCCTCCTTGCAAAATCCACTGCATTCTGGTTTGAGAAGACGTCCCACATTCCATCGCTGCCTATTATCAAGAACTCATCGTCTTTGGTTAGTGTGATCAGTTTAAGCTCCGGCTCAGCACTCAGGGGACCACCTGGCTCACCAGCTGCTTTCATTCCCTCAAGGTGCCAGTCACCAAGAGCTCGGGTCACACCAAGCTGCCCATTCAAGTAGCCATCATCAACAAAGCCACCAAGGGATTCAATGCGTTTCCTCTCTTTGATACAACATGGCCTATGATCTTTGGACATCTCTATTGCCATTCCAAGTCGGGACAGGACTGCTCGGCAATCTCCAGCATTCGCGACTAGTAGAGATCTGCAATTTGCCACCACAGCATAAAGTGTACCGAAGTTAGAAATGAGCATTAGGAAAAAAAGGCAAAAAGGAAAAATGTTCGAGTAAATGGATGTTATGAAATTTAGACAGGAACCAATATCCAATACGACATATCACAAGAATCATAAACAATGTTGTTGCCTGCCTAGTCGGAAGAAAGTAAAAGAAACAGATTCAGAATCAAGAAATAATAACAATGTTTCTGGAATTTGTAGAGAGATAAACCTTCCAAATATCATTGCCGTGAGTGCAGTAGTCCCAGAAGAAAGCGAAGACTGAAGAGAACAAGTTTGAGTATCAGTTTGCATGAATGATCTTGTAACTACTTTTTCAAGTTCAAGAGGAAAGTCGGCATCTTCCACAATAACCCTTGGCAGATAATCACGGACAAAGTGCGCAGCACCTTTTCCTCCATGTCCATCAAATACCTGGGTAGAAAATTTTAAACCAAATGATATTGGTCATCAAACAATGGCACAGAATGAGATTTACAAGCAGAAGAACAAGACCATTTCATAGATTGTAGAATTACCATGTCATATCTTCATAAGAAAAAAGGAAAATTCACGATTCCCATTAATAGTAGAGAGCCCCAAAATCATTGTTCACCAAATTCATTCAGAACAAATAATAGAAATTTTGGCCAGATAGTGCCAATGATCATGATATGATATTTTCAGCCATGAAGTCACAAGATGGAAATCTACTCTAGGAAAATAAAATACTCTAATTGTGAAACTACTTTTCTTCCTACTGAAGCAAGATTCAACAGGAAAAGGCTACCCAGAAAACTAATGCAAATGGTGTTTTTCAAGAGTTAATGTTGGAGACATTACATCATCAAAAAAAGGCATTCACAAACATATGTTTTACTTTGGGGTAATAATTTCTGTTTAGTCCTAACTATGCTGTGCCAGTATAGTTAGAAGGTGGTTAAAGCTCTATGAATTGACAAGAGGCACTAGAAGTGTTTTACGCTAAGAATTGCTGGTCCAATAGGAGGTTTATTCTTAAAAGGCACTCATCATTTATGATAGACAGAGCTGTTCTCCAAGCCACTCTAACATCAAAGTGTCACCAAGCTTTTCATTAAAAAGATCATAATGTGGTTTTGTTTGGTGATCTATTTCAAGGAACACATTCAAGTACAAGCTCTAAGAGAATCTAATTTATCAGCAAACAGTATATTAGCAAGATTTCCTTACAGTTCTTGAAGTTGATATTTGTATCACATGAGAAAAGGTAAAATTGCAGGCTCATTTTTGAACTTCAATGCTTGTCACAAAAAAGTAGATTCACATCTTTCCACTATGTTTTTCAAATTCCAAAAAACATATGAGATCTGCACATTCTTGGATGAAATAATGGCCATAAAAGTTATGCAGAAACAAAGCTAGTATGTCTGAAACTCCCGTGAGTATAGAAGATGGAATATGCTTCATGAAATATTGCTTTCTGTATTGCAATCTAAGAAATATTATAACAAAGCATGTAGGCGCACATTGTGAGCATATGCATTAAGTTGAAGTGGACATCAATGATAATCAACGTTTATGGAGCATAAACAATATATAATTCTCAGGAAAAGAGTAAAAAAAACAGAAAAAGGCCACTGAAAAATCTTTTGGATAAGAATTTAATCGGGAACCACTTCAAAACACTCATTTAGGTCCAATTTGACTGTCACATATGCAATCCCCTCAGTCAAATTCAAGCATATCAAATGGTGCAAACTGCAATGAACTTCCTAGTTCATTAACCATGATTAACATCATCATGACCAAAACCACCAATTAATCCATATCCAAGGACAAAAATAAGCTTTTGTTAACTAACATAAAAAAGTCAATAAATATTTTTTTTTGAGCAACTAAAAAAAAGTCAATAAATAGTTGACAATAACCTACCCCATAAAACGAAACAGCATCTCCATCCAAAGTATGACAGCTGAACTTCTTTGCCAGATCAGCAATGCATACATGAGTATCTTCCATATACTCACGACCACCAATATCAGACCACTCCCCTGATCGAATACTTGGAACAAAGTTGGGGATATTTTGATTGTTGTCTACAGCTACTGTGTTCTCACAAATCCTCTCCATCTGTTAAAGCCAGTAGAATCCAATTAGAACAAGAAGTTGTGACCAATAAAGAGGACCTTTCAAATAGAACTTCTGTTATCACTATGATAAAACAAAGCACCAGGCGGATGAATGTGCACTAGCTCTATGTGCCAGAAGAGTACTAAAATAGAGCATGGTTAAATTAGAGCAAATAAATGCTTTGCATCTATTTTATTTTTTTGGTCCTACATAAAGGTTGTTTTTCACAGATTCCTAACAACCATTTCTTTTCCTTTGTCTTAAAAAGGGAAGTCTGTACAACTCAACTGTCACAAATATTCTGCTAAAGAGGACCTGATTGACCACATACGACAAAGCCAGGTAGAACACACAAAGACAATGGAATAAAAGCTTGGGATAAAGCATAACCGGGTAACAAGCGCTCATAGCCCCTACATCAGGCAACAATCACAATATTCTAGACAAACAGTTCCAATGAAAATTTTCTTTAAAAAAAAAACGTGAAGATTAGCTGACATTTCATCTTGTTCCACCCCGTAGGCATTGCTTCCGTGAACAACAAATCAGGTCACTCACAAGGTAGCCACCAAATTAAAGCAAAGATGGATCATCTTGGACTCATAAAACCAACTAAAATTAGACCCCAATCCAATTGCAGCAGGTTCTGTATACTCTTCAAGCGTCAAAGAACAGGCTTTGGACTATGCAATAACAATATTTAACAGAAGTGCAAAGATGTTTTGATAACCTCACTTCTCTATGGCTCTATTTGCTTCATGAATCAGTAAAAAGGAACTTTGCTACCACCTGTAATATCAAGGAAACTAAGAAATAAGTGAAGACAAAGTGATATTTTGGCTGGTATAGCCCTTGCTACAATAATCAACAGATACAGTCACAGTCGCAGTCACAAGCAAGCCCACCAAAAGGGAAAAAATTCAGCTGAATTCATGTAATTAACCTGAACTTGGACCATGCTCCCATTACATCTGGTTTTGTCTACTCTGAATGCATCAAAGACAGACAGACTCTACAGTATGCAATTACAATATTCAAGAATTCCAAAAATCTTTTTATGACCTCGTTTATCCATGCCGCTATTAGTTTAATAAATCAATTAGTAATAACATTGTTGTCAGATTAACACACAGATCAAAGGAAGTGGGTTGTCATACTCATAAATCATGCAATGATATTCACAAGCTCCTTTAAAAAAAAAAATTTAAGTTACCAATAAATTTTATTATGATTAAATCATAATCCTGTGTCCCTAGGTTATCAGGCCTATGGTTTGAGAGCCAAGTGAATATCCAAGGTCGGGCACTTAAATATCTGAGGTGGCAGATAAAAAATGAGATATTCCATTCAAGAAATGAGGAGGCAGAGCAAAATGGAAACAGAATCCAACTGTAGAAACAAACATAAATACAAATATGGTGGCTTTGGCCTTTTTTTCCAGTGAAATGTGGTGGCTTTAGTCTCTTTTTTTTAGTGAAATGTGGTGACTTCAGTCTCATCAAACATCCATAAAAGAGTTGTGTCTTGTCTCTGGAATCTATGTACAAATCCACCTCACTACACAGTTGTTTCTTGTCTCTGGAATCTACGTAAAAATCCACCTTAGTACACTGAGTTTGGAATAGGTTTCACAAACAAAGACATGTTCACATAAAGGAAAACTAAAATGAAACTCCATTTGTAAATGCACAGTGAAGAGTAATGGAATCCTCTCCTTTGCAGCAAAAGGAAGTTTGGTCATCAATCCAATAACAGAACATATCAAAAGGGGTTCGTTACAAAGATTGTTATGAATCCAATGACAATCAAATAAGATGAACACAGCACCCAATTTAAGGAGCTCAAGGAGACCTACAGTTCCGTGTATCCCCACAGTCGACGAAGCTAAAGGTTCTCTATCGCATTTCTAAAGCCAGGAAAAGAGAGGCAGGTCAAAACATTCTCAGTCTGATTGAAGATAAAATCAGATGCAACATAATCACTGCAAGGAAAAAAGATGCTTCCTACTGAGTAAAAGACAAAAATGGAATAATTGAAACTCCTCGAGATTTCGTACCAGTGAATGCAACTTCATTTAAGTAAAGAACTAGTGTAGTACAAAAAAACCAGAACTGAAATAAATCCGTTGTTTCCACCATCAATCTTATGGCAACATCCATTCCGGGAAGAAGACGAAATGAAATAAATATTGCTGAAATTACTTATACTCATCTAAGACTTGCCCATGTAAGCAACTGGATCTACCAAACCAATTAGCCTACAGTTTGGAAACTGTCTGCTATCATGTAACTGATAAGCTTCATTGACACATGTCATCAATGAAGTAGCATGTGGACTGAACATGCCTAACCCAACCTGAGATATTTTTAGAATGACAGGCCTGTTGGAAACCCATCAACAATATAACCGAAAGCCCCAACAGAACTCAATTAGAACCTCCATCAAGCAACCAGAGCATTCCATATCTCCTTGAACAACAACGGGAAAAAAAAGGGCCATGACTCCTCATTCCACTTGCAAAATGCTAGAAAACCAAATCAAAGATAACAACAAAAGGAAAAAAAATAGGCAACTCAATTACGAGATAAACCATCTCTAAGCACAAAAATGGCAATTATCCATCTCTTCACACGCTTTGGCACAAAAAAATAAGAGAACAAGAACAAAATTTCTCATATAGCCACATAAATTGTCAACTTTCCACCTCTCTCGACCATTACACGCCTTAAAAAGACAGGAAACCAAACCCAATCCCAGTTGCAAAATGCCAGATATCCAAATTAAACTAAAAAAAAGAAACAGAAATCGATTGACAGAAGAACCCATCTCTAAGCACAAAAGATCGAAACTTTCCGTCTCTTCCCGCCATTCCACTCCCAAAAAACGAAGAAAAAGCTACAGAATTCTCCTCCAAGCGCACAAATCCTCAATTTCTCACCAAAAGACACAAGGAACCAACAAGACGACAAGAAGAAGATGACTTACATGAAGATTGCAGGAGAGCCTGGGACTTTTCTCCGACTGGGACCTGCAAAAATCCAACTTTTCAATATCCCCGCTCTTGTTGAGCTTATCCTTCACGCACATGACTGCGCCCTCTTCACCCAAAGAGAATCCGAGCGACAACCGAAATCCAGCGAAAGAGAGGCTCAGAACAAACAACACAAAAAAAACGCAGACTTGAAACACCAAATCGAGAGCAAAGGAACCAGGAGAAGATTCTGGGAAGAGCGGGACTTAATCGGGGAGAGAAGGCGGAATTTTATGGGGAACAAAAGAAGGAGCAAGGTAGGATTTTTTTTTTTTGGGTTTTGATCGTTCCAAAAGTGGCAGAAAAATAACGGTACACGCGTGCAAGGCTCGTCCAATGAAAATTTGCGGCTCGACACGTGTTATGTCGAGATTTTTCTTAATAAAATCTTCGGATTTGTCTTTCTGGAAAATGAAGTTCATAAAAAAAAATCATGGAGTGCAGTCACCATAGGTGTCGATATGAGTCCTTTGACCTAATTTTTCAGATTTTAACAAAATTGTTTTGTTTAGGTATTTTTGCAGATAACCCCCTGTGATTTGTTCTGTATTGAGTGTTCGTTAAAAAAAAATGCATGCATATTTTAATTGGAGCTAATCAAGATAGTTTGATATCGATATAAATACTTCAACCTAAAAATTAGTTTTATTAGGTTTTTCAAAATAATTATTTATCTTTTGTGATTTCTATACATAATTCTAACTCGTGGGTGATGAAATAATCTCCCTATTTTGAGTTCACATTATAAAATTTATTGTTCACCGGTGTGTTTTAATTGGAGCTAATCAAGAGAGTTAGGTGTCGTCATGCTTACCACAACCTATCTTTTAGATTTTAGAAAAACAATTATTAGGATTTTTGTAAATAAACTTTTATATTTTTTTTATTTTTACTGAGAATTTTAAATGGTCGGTGGACGCTAAAATATCTCTGTTTTGAATCTTTATTATAAAAATTGTCATATGTCGGTGTGCTCAACTGGCGCTAATGGAAATAGTTGGTTTACTAACTTTCCAAGAGAATTGATTTGTGCAATTTTAATTACTTTGCTTAACCAGAATTTTTAACGTAATACAAATTTAGATAATATTTAATAGAAATTAAAAATAATTGACATGTAGAAGCAAGAGGAGATTTATAATACATGGTTAAGATTTTCAATCTGGATCATAATGACTTGGGTTTGAATCTTAAGTATTGGATTTTATTTTTTTACTATTCTAAATAATTTTCTACCAAAAAAGTTATGTATTTAACAAATTTAATAATTATATATTTTTTTAAAAAAAAAATTTAAATTTAAAGTTAAAGGATAGTAAAAAAATAAAATAATTGAATTGAAATCGAAATAAAATTAATTTTAGTCAAAATGTATCAGATATTGACAGTGATTCGAAAACCATTGGGAATGAGGGTGTCAACTTGATTCTATAAAAGGCAATGCATTCAAAGTCCAAAGTAGAAGTATCCTCTCTAGAAAAAAAGTTTGAACTTGAACTACTTTGGGTTATTTTGTGGATAGACTCCAGTACCTTTAGAGTGAGTTTCCTGAAAGAAAATTGTTCTTCCATTCTCGGACAAGAAAACACAAGGAAATACGTTTTTCTTTGGCGGAGGAAAGCTTTTGGTGTAGAGCAGGTCCCCTGTAAGCTCGGTTATAGTCGTGAATGATTAAAGCCAGCCATGTATGCACGCTAGAAGAATTTGCCTAGGTCGCCTTGGAATCAGGATTAGATTAATCAGGCTTAGATAAACATTATAATCACAAACTCAAATCCTATATTTCTTTCGGACAATAATATTTATTTGTGTTCTGTATTGTACTAAAAATATAAATATTATTTTCAAATCAAATAATTGAAGTGTAAAGAAGGAGAAAGATTATTATTAGATTTCAAGTATCTCGAATTCTTGCATGACTCAAAAAATAATTATAGAAAAGAATCTCATATTACATCACTCGTTTTTCTGCATAATTACTATAAAGATTGTCACCATATTTACTCTATGTGAGAGCAATATTGTTGTAAAAAAAATTTATGATTATGTGGATAAATTATACTCTGGAGATAATATTGTCTGTCATGATAATCACCACAATTTCTAAATGACCCAAAATATTATAAATTGAGTTTCAACCCATTTAATATCTTATATCTTTTTGTATCTCTAAATGACTCAAAAAAAATTAAATTGTTTGTCAAAGATGTAAGAAAAAAAAAAGGAGAGTATATGCAAATATCAATCTGTGAGGATATGTCCACAATTTTATGATTTTTTTTTGAAGAGCAGAATATGCAAATATTAAAAAGTCGAATAGAATTTGTTGCGTAGGGGGAATGGTTAGGTTAAACTGCGGTTAAGGTGAAATAGATGTCGGCAAGGATTGCAGCTAATGATATGGTCAACAATGGGTTGACTAGGCCTTAACCAACAGGCAAAGTCTAACTCAATGGAGAGGATTAAGAGTCAAGGATGGCCATTACCAGCAAATCAAGTTGCGCATCATGAGTATTTAATGGGTCTTTTGGGAGTGGACAAAAGCCAAGAATGCCAATTAGGGTTTCTTTCTTTTACTTTCTAGGCTACAAAAAAGGCTTAGAGGCATGTGCACGTTATTGAGTTGTTATTAAAGGCTGATGGTGATGTTTGCCTGTTTGGTTTGCCTGGTAGTCTTCTTGTCTACTTGTTTGCCAGAAAATTCCAATTTTCTGTGCTCAAGTGTACCTAAATAGTTGGTGTGGTGGTGAAAAAACAAAAATCAAATTTTGATAAAAATTGTGAAACTGGCCCATTTTCTTTAGAAAGTATTATTGATTTTGTAAAATTTAATGCAACATTGTTTAGAGATTTTATTTTGTATAGTTGAGTATCAAATAGGCCAATATTGTTCCAGGGGCATCAACAATCTATGCACCTAGACAATTTTGAAGGGTGAACCGTAAGTATTTCAAGTGCCAATTTTGAAGTTTTTTTTTTCTCCTTTTTTTTTTCAAGATAGGCAACAGTTTATCTTTTGAATATGAAGAGTAAAACAATTTATCTTACATACCTCATGGATTTTTTCAGAGAAAGCAACCAGACCTTGTGGCTAAGCGTCCCTTGAGCCAGAAAACCTCAAAATTTTTGTACTGGTTTTGATTCACTACAGATAAAATGACAAATCTTATGGGAGAATGCTGACCACTCGATCTATGTTGCTGCAAAATAAAAGAGGAAGGTGCAAAAATTTAGTGTACAAAGAAATGCCAGCTGATGTAGATCCAAATATAAATGCACGTTTTAGAAAATGTCATTTTCAGTAGAAAGATGTACAGAGACATTCCAGAAGAATCAGAAAAAAAAAAACAAAAAACACCCATACCTGCTGCCAACGCTTGTAAATGGGCCAGACCTGCAAGAACTAGGCAGTCACTGAACAGAACCATGCATATTTGGGCAGCAAGAATATTTTTCTGTTCGGAATCGACAAGAGAGCTTGATTTTTGCACTAGTCTTCGAATGAGTAAATCATAGTATCGAGTACAAAACCACTGTGAGCAAGTGCACAGACACCCAATGGCAAAATCTTTTGCATTCTATGATGTGTAAGTGGATATGACTCTGACAAAAAAAATGTTGTCATCCCTTTTGTAGGGATAACACTCGATGAAACAAAAGAATTCCTGTATTTATGACTATAACCATTCTCTGTATGTCGTGTGCTTAGGGTAAGTTGCTTTCATTCCTACTGCTCGTAACCTCAGCTTTTGCAATGGAAATCAGACACATGATAGCACAAGAAGTTGCGATAACGAGCATCAAAAAAACATAATTCCAACCCCAAGTTGAGGCATATCCTGCAAATAGTGGCCCCAGGGCAGCCCCAACAGAGCCAGTACCATCGATGATGGCTGTCACTGTAGCCAAAGCCCGAGCATTTCCTTTGATTGAGTCTTGAGTACCCAAATCAGTAGCAACAGCTGTTGTGATTAGTGCATAAGGGCCATTCACAAAAAATCCAGAGAGCAACATTAGGCTGATATTGAGGAGCATCGAGATGCTTCCGTATGCACGGTAAAGAATGAGAGCTGGGATTGAGAAAACAAGGAATATAACTGAGGTTGTAGCACGAGCATCAAGCCAGTCTGAAATGAATCCTGCTGAGATCCCACCTAGTACCCCTCCAACATCAAATATTGTTGAGAGCATTCCAGCAGTTCTTTGTGATAAGTGTTTCCCAGCAACAGCTTCAAAACCAGTAAAACTGTTATCAGCTAGGGTGTTTTCAATCGAAAATGGCATTTAACTACAAGAACTTTGTGCAATTTAACTAAAAGGAAGTGAGAGAATAAATAAACATTCATCAGCATCAGCCATCAAGCAAAGTAGTATTTATCAGGAACTGAGTGAAGTACTTCAGTGTGATTTAATCAGCACCAAGGTCCAAAGCAATAAATTATTGATAAGATACTCTATGTTGTTCAGAAAACTAAAACCTGCAAGATCATCCAGGTTAGTATAAAGGACCATAAAAGAGGAACAACAATGACAGTACTGTAATTTCTGAAGGAGTGAGACAATGAGAGGAAACAGCAAATGTACAGTGCCTGAAGATATAATCACAAAAAACCCTTTCATAATAATTACAACAATAAGCAAAAAGCAAATTATATCACTTCTAGTTCTGTAACCACATCTACTATTTAATACAGTTTAATTAAACTTCAAAAGATGCAAAAAAAAAAAGGAATTTCACAACTAAATCTTATCAATCAATAAATATTTCATTGAACTTCTTGTTTCGGGTCAAATTGCAATCAATATGACACAGGCCATGGTAGTTCACATCCATCCATGGGCCAATTCAATCTACAGGTCAAACATGGCAACTTTTTTATCCTGTTAAAACAGGCAGTCAACCCCATGTGAATAGAAGATTGTCAAAGGAAAAACAAGCCTATAAGATCACTTTCAGCTCTCACCCTCAGGCCACCAGCCCATTTATCACCCTTCAAAGAAAAACAATGTTCTAAGCAGATTCTGAATATTTCAAGCAAATGCTTTCATTTAAAATATGGATTTTGCTTCTAACATAGCATGCAGACTCCAAGTAGGGGTGATATAAATTATAGTCACATTAGTCATGCAATAAGAGGGCAACTAGTGCTTATGCATGGGCCTTTCCTTGTCCCAAAAAAATGACCTAAACAAGAATTAGAACCACAAAACTAGGGAATGTTGATACAAAGAAATCTGAACAAAAGAAAGTAGCAGCAGGAAGTATAAACAAAGATCATCTAAGTTGAACATAGGCAATTAGATATCAGTCTAAAGGAGGTGCCTGATAAATAAAAAGTGCCAAACAAGTGGATTTGAACCATACTACGACAACACTAACACCACGTTTAGAAACTCTGAAATCCCTAAGGTGAGATCTACACCAAATAGCAAAGAGGAAGTCAAAATTTGAAAGTATGTTTTATGAATGGATACTTGGAACATAACCCAAAAGGACACTTAAGCGTTATACCAGGCCTAGGAAAGTGTGATCGTTTGTCCAGCCATATGATTTCCATTATAATTGAAAAAAATGACTTTGCCAACCCATATTTGGCAAACATCAAGTAAGCTAAATACTCTTATTGGCATCTGTACAGAACAAATACAGCAGTTCACCCCACCAAAACAGAATATATATCCTATTCCTGTTATAAACATCAAATATAGATTCTTGATGGAACACAAAAGGAAAACCAAAAAGAAATCAAAAGGAAAATGTAATGATAGGAATGCATTCAAACAAGAGAAGTGCAGAAGACATTAATCGGTCTCCAGCAAAATGAAGCTGCATGTTAAGCACACCATAGGTTCCTCTTTTCCAGATTTTCCAGTGAGACAAAGGGAATACTACTTCAACTTATCTTCCAAATTATTCAAGGAACACCAAGGTGTTAACCGTCTATTAAGTTGTCAGGATAAGGAAGAATAAAAAAATAGTTTCTAATGATCTAATGGAGGACATAGTGGATTCATAGATCAACAACCCACAAAAAGCAAATTCACCATTAGTGTTGGACACTAAGGAAACCTAGTAGATGAATTCCAATCTGACTTAACAGATAAATTTTTCATAAGGGAGAACTTCACTAATGAGACAATAGAGAGAATATAAATGCTAGACACTCACAACCTCTTTAGTCTTTACATTAGCTAACACTCGCATTTTGAGTACATCACCAACAGTGATAGTTAGCATATCTTAAAATATTCTAGCTAGCAGCAAATAAACCAAGCTAGGAGACAGAACCTTAGGAGGTTTGACAAAGATTCTTGAATTTGTAACAAATGAAAGATTCACTAGTTTGATGAAAAAATGTATAGCAATAGCTTCTCTGAACAGCTAGTTGTACCTTTTGCTCAGACATTAAAATGTACTGCTCGAATGAGGGGTGAAAGACAGTCTAACAAGAGTGAATATAGGTCTTCAGTGATGACTAAACAAGGTGGCAACTAGATAAATTAGATGAATACCTAATTTAAACTATCTGGCCCAAAAATAATTCAGATATGATCTATAAAAGTATAAATCACAAAAGGACACTTGTTCAAGATAAATTGTTACCCACGGAACAAACACTACTAACAACAAAAAAAAGTCTCATATCTATGTCAGGAAAAATGCTACCATTACGCGAAATCAGTAAATCAACCATAAATTGTAGTATCACAAAATAGCACAAGCAAACAAGCGGGACATGTCACATACCAGTATGCCGAATGTAAAACGGCAACCAATACAGAAAAGTATATGCCACTAGCTTCGAACAGAAGAGGCAACCCGCGAATGACCCAACTCCAGGCAACTTCCACGCCTCCACAAACCCAATGGCCTTCACCGACTCCAACTCGGTCTTCTTCGCACCCAACTCAAGAAGCCCAACCTCCTCTCCATCTCCCAAATCCGGATTCCCTCCACCCCCATTCCCATTACCATCCCACTCAATCTCCTCAGCCGCCGCTGCCGGCGGATTCCCTCCAGGTCCATTCCCACCACTATCCATCTCAACCTCCCCAGCCGTCGCCGTTGGCGACGGAAACCCCACATCCCTCGGATCCACGACCAAAAACACCCAAACAAAGATCCCAACCACGATGATCAGCACGCCTGGAAGCACGAACGACCATCCCCACCCGAACTCAAGCACCGCCGCGGCGATCACCGCACCAATGATGTTCCCCACCGAGGTATGCGAGTTCCAAAACCCCATAATGAGCCCTCGGCGGGACTTCCCGAACCAGTTTCCCACCACGGAAACGACGCAGGGCCAGCCGAAGGACTGCACAAGGCCGCTGAAGATCTGGACGGAGACGAAGAAGGCGAGATGGTGGATTTGGAAGAAGAAGGAGAGGCCGAAGGCGATGTTAGCGGCTCCTGAGAAGAGCATCGAGAGGAAGAGGAGGAGACGTAGGTCAAGGCGGTCACCGGCGTGGCCGGCGAGGAACATGGAGGCGGAGTAGAATAAGAGGAAGGCGAGGTCGAGCTCGCCGAGGCGGCGGGGGCCCTGGGGACCGTCGAAAGGGGGCCATCCGGAGGAGCGGGAGGAAGGGTCGGGGGCAAGGGCCGGCTTGACGATGCTGGGGGGCTTTCGGGAGGCGTGGAAAGCGGCGTAGGCGGAGAAGGTGAGGAGGATGACGGAGATCCGGTGAGAGAGGAAGCTACGGCCGGGAGACGGGGACGGGGCTAGGGTTTCCATCGGAGAAAAACTGGAGGAAGGAGATCAGGCATGGAAGAGAAGAAGGGAGTGACGACCGGAGAAGGATACCGGTAGGCAGGTAGTCGAGATCGGGTCCGGAGGGAACGTTGTACGGAATGCATATCGGTATCAGGTTGGGCATCTCGAGGCAGTTGCTTCGGATCCTAACTAAGTGCAAGTCGGATCCAATTAACATCTCATTCAAATATCGGCCGATCCCCAAATTAAACGGGGAATCGAGACTGTCAATGGGCTCGGGCTTTCCTCTTTCGGGCTTCATGTCAAACTCGGGTTCAATGGTATGTCAAAATTCAGGCTTGGGTCGATTTGTACTTCAACATAGAACTTCAAGTCAAGGCTTTAAAATCCGCTATTGGGATATATGAATACGAAAATTAGAAACTATTATTTTCGTGATATTAGTGTTAAAAATCTGATATTAGGAAACAAAAATTCATACAAAATTCATGCTCAAATTTGAAAATGACGAATATAACCTTAGTGTCAAATATAGTTGAAATTGTCAAATAATATAGTGTGATTTTTTC
Source organism: Trichopus zeylanicus subsp. travancoricus (assembly GCA_005019695.1). Classification (NCBI taxonomy): domain Eukaryota; kingdom Viridiplantae; phylum Streptophyta; class Magnoliopsida; order Dioscoreales; family Dioscoreaceae; genus Trichopus; species Trichopus zeylanicus. The sequence goes on along the minus strand of RXID01020757.1, from coordinate 34,895 downwards.
ACAAATTTTTGAAAACAAGCCTAGTCTTTATTTGATTGAATGATAATTAGGATAATTCATAATTAGATTATTAGTATAGTCATTTTTCAATTACAAATAAGATAATTTTTTTAAAATGTGTCAAAATAGTAAAATTAGAAGACCATTATGTTTTTATCTATTAAAAAATTTAGAATTTATTACTTTCAAAAACAAATTGTTGAAACATCAAAATATTGTATATATATGCTACTATTTAATATATTACATATACATCACAGTTACTTTGAATACAACTAGGATTTGACTCGTAGCAATAAATAAGAGATATCACAATTTAAACTAAATAGAGAGTAAAAAAAGTGATTACAAATTAGGACTTTCTTCTCTCTCACTTCACTACCACGAATTCAAATATCCATTTTTTGTATTACAAGAAATAAGTGCATCATTGCATGAGAGATATCTACATTATTCTCATATCATGTATTCTCTTCCTCTTCCTACAATTAGGAGACCTTGCTACAATTTAGGAGGAATAATCACCCATCCAACATCCATATCCTTAGCAATGGTTCAAGTAGCAATTTGAAATAAAAAAGAGTGGCAAACTAATTATGAGCCCTTATTGAATTTTGAGGATAAAACACATCAAAATAAAAATATACCATCTCTAGAACCATGGCTTACCCTCATATAATTAGAACATAATTAATGTATTTTTTTCATATCGAAACCTCATAAAGATATTATAAGTTTTCCCATCATTTCCATGCCTTAACAATTGTCTCAAGTCATTTTCAACACATATTCTACTATATTAATATTTGTTTAAAACATCACTGGCAAAATTAGCTTTTAAAAACTATCTCACCTTATTAGCTATGCTAGCCAAAAACTCTTCTTACTAAAAATCCATAGAAAGATCAATAAGCCTAATCCATATATGTTGCATGCAATCCAAATTTTGTACTTGAGGCTCTGCAATTCCTTTGCTAAGACCTCAAATGTAAAATTTGGCCCTAAATTATTTAAGGACCACCTAACCATATGACTTGTAAATCCTTCTTATTAAAGAAATTAAACAAGTAGTGGTCTATATAAAGATTAGTAATTTGAAATAGCTTCCAAATAAGTAAAAACATACTAAATGTTCTCTTAGAACCTCTAAATAAACTCTAGATTCTAGAAAACACCCAATCAATACAAAAACAATCACAACTTTTAGCATGAATGAGTTATAGCTAACCTCATGTGTTTGCAGAACACAAAAACCAACTAGTTCTTGATTTGAGAACTTTGGAGATTGCAATGATGGTAAATTTGGAGAATATTGCCTCACAACTTTAAATTTTAGTTTTTTTCCAAAATTTTCATTACTTAGAGTGTTATGCACTAGTTTTGATTATATTATTTAAGGTTCTACGATGATTGCATGTGCTTCAAATTTTGTATGCATGACATCTTCATGAGGTTTATGAGACTGCTCTTCACCAAGTATGAATTATAGTTGCCTTGACAGTCAATCTCTCATCACCACGTATACCTATAAAAGAGATAATAAAATCTTATGAGATTTCAGCATATAAAATATAATTTAAATAATAAAATAAATTAATGAAAATTTACATGTCGTTCTGATGGGGAGGGATCAAGGGCCCTTCCTAACCTCCATTTGTTTTGTGTAAAGGTTAAGTAAACTATATATAATGGCTTTTAGGATTTTCTAGAATAGAAAAATTCTTATTTAATTTTAGAGAAAGATAAAGTGGGATGATGATGATTTAAGGAAAAGAAAAGAGAGAGGAAGAAAGGAATCCTTGTGACACTCATGGGATCCTTGGCTTCTCCAAAATCTTGCCATAAACCGCGATGAAAATTTTTGGATTTTTCGCTCTTGGGTTAATAGAATGCCAAGGAAGAATTCCTTGGATTTTCTCTCGAGAATTGAGAAAATCTACCTCCAAAATGCTCTAAAAAGCAAAAAATTGTGGGAGAACTCTCAAAAATTTTGGACGAGTTCTAACGAACCATTGATGTTTGAAAATAATAGAATTATAATGTGTGTGTGTCTATATATATATATATATATATATAAAGGGGAGGGGAGAAGCATGCGTCACGAACTTGACATTCTCTCTAGGATGGACCCCAAGAATTTGGCATCCAAATCGAGATTGGATGCCAAGATCTTGGCATCCACCCACGGAACACTAATTATCTAAGATTCATCATGGTCGGATGCCAAATTTTTGTGAATAAGTCTGACAAAATTTTGAAATCATGTTTTAAAAAAAAGAGACCAGTAAATAAGCCGATCAATCTCTTAGTTAGATATTTAAATAAATCAATCTCTCTTCAATTTTACAAATAGGTCATTAGATTTTTTAATGTAGAAAGATTCATAAAACTTCTAAATTTAGAGAAAAATGATAGAAAATTAAATTATTTTGTAGAGAAAGCTTTTGCGATATAAAATTTTATAAATAGGTCCTTGCAAAAAAATAATTTTGCTTATAGATCCTCGAAAATCAAAATATTTGGATTAAAGTCCAATAATTTCTACTCAAATAATTTAAAAGGCTCCTATTTTCTTATTAAATATAAAAAATTATGAAATTGTATTAAGTCCAAATCACATAAAATTAATCAAATGGGTTGGCTCAAATCATACAAATAAACTAAAAAAGATATAAAAAAAATGAGTATTTATAATACCATCTCTGACGAACACATGAAGAAACTCCAAATTTTGGATGATAAATATTGAAGTTTGATTTAAGAAGAGTGAGGAAAAAGCCATAGCATAAACACAAAAAAAAAACACTTGGATCTTAAAGAAGAAGGTTTCTAGCAAAGTTTGAAGATGTCATTGAGGCAGAGGAAAAGGAATTTGAAGGAAAATAATCAACAAAATTAAGCATAAAGAAGATTAGAAACAAAAAAAAAGAGAATTTGGGAGAGTTGTTAAATAACAATAGCTAGAAGTCTTGGATCCATTTAGAACCCCTATAATTTTTAATCTAGTTATCAAAATTGGATATATTTTTCACAGTGTCATTATAATTGTTTATGAAAAATTTAACAATAATGTGCAATTGTAATGAATTGTCATGTTAGTAATGTAGAGATGAGTTTGTGAGTAATTGTAATGAATTTTCTTGTCAATAATTCTTGTGAATTGATAATGATTGCTTAATTCCGGATTGGATTTATGTCCATTGACAACTTAATTCTTGAAAATTGTAGAATTATGTTGTTCAATTAAGGTTGTGCATTTGGTCTATTTAGTTATCGAACCAAACCAAAAAGATTGAACCGAAAATTTTGATTTTAAAAATTCAAAAACAGAACTGAACCGAAATGCTACAAAAATTAAACTAAAATCGAACTAAAATATTTTGATTTAGTTTGTTTTAAATCAAAAATCGAGATTTTAAACCAATTTTTTTGAATATAAGTAAAATATTTTTTTTTAGTTTGAATTCAAACCAAATTCAAATTGAAATAAAATTTAATTTCAAACTTACATAACCCAAAACCAAAACCTATATATATATAATTTGGTTTGGTTTAGTTTTTATAGTTTTTCAAAATCAAAAACCAAAATACTACATGGGGCTATATGCAACTTTAAGTTTCAAACTAGAAATTAGTGATAAGTGTTTAATTCCTGATGAAATATTTGTTCCTGAACAACTTGTCAATACATAGGTCTTTTGAAAAAATATACAATAACATGTTATGTTGTTGTTTGGAAATCAAGTATAATTCATCATATATATAAATGCAACACCTATTAATAAACAACTTGAGATATACATAATACTAATACTAGAGAAATGCAAACTTTCATTAACTTGCATACCCACAATAATTCAGTGTAAATCCTACATGTTGGGAACAACATGACTCAAAATATAAAGCTTCATTAACTTGCATAGGACTAAAGACTAAAACATTGACTTGCATATCCATAAAATAACAAACATAATTTAGCAGTTCAATTCAAAAAGAATATAAGCCTAAAGCATGTCTAAACTGTTAGTATAAAATCTCACCAAATAAAGCATAGAAAATCTTATGGAAGGTGATTTGACTCAAATAGAATGATACATCATATCTCATGAAATATGTCATGATTATATTTATTTGATTACATACATAATTTTGTAATGCACGGCTCTATGACTTAGACCTTCTTTAGTTTTTTTATATACTGAAATACAATCATATCTTCATCATCAAATTCAACATGGCACAAGAGCCACAATCACTATATTCTTACTTAATTCTCATTAACTTTGTTTATCATATTCTGATCATCATGGTTCTTCGGATTCTCATCATTACTCTATTTGCCAAATTTGGATAATAGCTTTGATCATTGGATGCTTGCCATCGCTTGGTTTATCATATAATCATCATCATGATTTCTCATATTCTTATCATTGATAATCACTAAATTCTCGGGTTTTCATTATCTACACTTGCTAGATTCTTAGGTTTTTTTGTTTTTACTACTCATTGAATTTTATTCTTGTCAAACATGAAAAAAGAAGACACTTTGTAGTATATTTTTATAATCTTAGATGGATAAGACTGCATCTCTTGGTACAAGCATGAATAGCTCTCTATTTTAAGACCAAAATATATTGGGGTACTTTGAAATCAAAAATATTTCAGCCAAAACCTAAGACCTTGTATATTACTAAGGACATTCATCAATCTATGCAAAAGATGAATTAGGATGATGATCGCTTCTATCAATATTTGAAAGAGTAGGATAAGAAAAATCACCAAATTATTATACTTGCAGTGCTCTTTTGTTCATTCCATTAACATCCAATTTGGTTGTTTTTGAACCACCCAATATTTCTTACAAAATATTATTCTATCTTTGATATTGCTTATGACCATAAACTTCTAATCGATTTAAATTGCTTGAAATAGGAGTATGAACAACCTATCCATCATTTGCATTACTTGAAATTTCAACACTTATTGGCTACATGCAAAAGTACATATGATCGAAGAAAATTAACACACCAAAATCCTAGGAAAAAATTGGATGAAAAATTATACATCAATTCTTAATTCTGTGCCAGAACCATAATTGTATATGAGACAATATGATCTTTTCAAATCTCAGGTTAAAAATTAACCTAGGGTTTTCACAAATTTGACAACTTTTTTTACACTATTGGTAATTTAACAAAAAATTATATGTAATTTTTAATTCGAAAGAATTCATATATAATTTCAATAACTAACAAAGAGTTATATGATTTTTTTTTACTTTGATATATTTTGACACATCAAATTTTATAAAAATCGAGCGTTTCATAAGTTTTTTTATTTTTCATAAGAGGAATTTTTATGCATCACAGTGCTTGGTATAATTTTTTGATAACCTCAAATTCTTAAAAATCATGATATTTCTTATGAAATGAAATGCAACTTTTATATTTGCTTCTTATTCTTATTAATTATTTCATTTCACCAATCGCAGTATATAATATAAAAAATATAAATTTTTTTTTCTAACCATCCAAAGGAGCCCTTATGTCGTGTAAATGTAGGCTGAGATTTGGCCCAGCAGGCCAAGGCTCCAAAAAATCTGGGCCTGTCGTTGTTGGGCTGAATTAATTAGTTCTTCTCGAATCCGCCGGCACCCATGTTCGTAGCTTTCCCGGGGCCTCTTATCCGGTCCAACTAGGGCTTCCGCCATTGTCCTTGTGGCTGCCTCTCCTTCGTCAATCTCCAGCCACCGCGCTCGCCGTCGCCGCTCACCAGCATTCGGTTGTCACCGCCGCTGCAGCCGCCTCCGCGTCCTCCGGGTACTCCTCTCCCCTTCTTCTTCCATGGCCGCACCTGCCATGGATTCTACTGTTTCATCCAAGCAAAGCTTGGTCGACGCATCTTTGGAGGATTAAGAGCTCTGTCTTCGTTTAAAATTTTGATTTTGATGTCAATTTGGTGCCTTGTTTGCGGTCTTTGACTTTTTGTTGTCTATGTTTAGTTGGAACGATTGCGATGTCAACCACGCAGTGCGGTGGCACATGGGTGTTCCAGCTGGGTGCCCGAACTCAGATGAATCTGAGGTCTCCATGCCGGCAAGTACTGGCGTGTTGTTACGTGGATAGGACGCTCATGCCCCATTTAAGGTATTCATGTTTTTTCTTCCTGGTGTTCCAGAAACGCTTCGGATGACGGTTTTGTACTCTTATAGCCTTATAGCCACATGTTATCTCATTTTACTTAGGAATATTATTCTTGATTTGCTGGTGTGAGCGAGTGTAGGTTTTGAATTGAAAAGTTTATTCCCTTCTTCATACTTGATTTTATATCTTGTGTGGAAGAAGCTTGGGATTGTGGACTATGTTCACCCTCAAGGATGCAATATTTTCCACAGTAACAGAAGAATAAAGTGGAACGGAACTTAGAGTGAGAAACCACATTTATTCAGTAATATATGAACTGATTTTTTATTCAAGAGGCTTCATGACTCTGTGCACCTAAAATTGATATCCAAATAACTTTAAAACAGTAGCACAGATACACTCATGACTTTGGTAGTCGAGATAGTGGGATATGATGACCCTATTTCTTACAGGCAGCAATATAAAGGATTTTTTTATTTTTAAAATTTAATTTATTTTTACTCGTATATATTGGTGCTAATTTCATGCTATCATTATAACTTTCTTGTTTTGTTTCTGTAATTGCTGTACTTTCTGCAGTAAGTCAAGTAGTGGGAAACATTTTTCGTCCTTGTCATCAAGCTTCTTCACCCAAGGCTCTTTGTCAGCTCTGTTTAATTCTGGACCATCTCACACTAGTCGGCGGCATAAGGGGACACGGCTTCTTGTTAGAGCTGATACAGTGAGTTCCTAATTTTAGCTATCATTCTATTTGGGTATCTGGAATAATTCTCTGTTCAGCAAGACATTCTGGAAAATTAGTCTGATTTTATAACTACATCCAATAGTGCTGCGAGTAATAAGCATTATATTCTGGAAGTTTAAATTTGTGCGGTTTTGTCTCCTACAGGATTATTATTCTGTCCTAGGCGTGTCAAGAAATGCAACTAAATCTGAAATAAAAAGAGGTAATTTTCATGAACTCCATACTTCTGTATTACCCCTTTCTTGTTTATCATGGAAATCAGCAAAAAGCTGTGTCAAATTTATTAGTAGAAGCAACTTGAAGATCCACTACACGGGCATTTTTTGTAAAATCAGTTGTTCTTTCCTGTTTGTTATTGTAGCTTGTAATTTTGTGTTTGTTCTTTTTTATATTTAATTCTCAAGAATGAGTTCAACTTGTCCTGCTAAAAGATGAAAAGGTTTCTCACAATGCTCTCTTGTTATTTTTAACATTCCAACTCATCTCAATTAAAATGTTTTGATCATCATGTCCAATTATTTGCCATTAAACTCAGTTTGGACACTCCACTAATTAACAAAACATTGTTTAAGTAGCTTGATGCCTGACTGCCTGGTGGTTATTCTTTACTTGCAATAGCATGTAGCCATAAACCCTGCTAGAAAAATCATGGGAAAAGCCAATAATGTGAGTAATTCCAATCTTGAAGGGAGGAATCTGTCATGGCAAATAAATAGGTTAGTCAACCTACTTGTGGGTGCCAGGTTCTTCCTTCTATCTCGTATTTGGATCAGATCATTGGTCAGTTTATATTGAATGATTCCTCTGTTAGGTTGTTACTAGCAAATACCGCTTTTAGTGTTGGAGGTTACAAATCATTGCTGCATCTACATGAATAATCATGTTAGTGTGGTTGAAAAGATCCATTTTATCCCCATGTGTATGCACGACAAGCAAGATTGTATTGATAAAACTTAAAATCTTGGATGGACTGTTTATTTTTGTGATCTAGTCTTTACATAAGCATTCTGAATGTAATGCTTGTCATATGGAAATTTTTCTGCAGTTTTGCTTTTGGGCACATGCTTGACCACTGAGTATGTTACCTTGTGCACCAGTGAATTTATATAATTGCACCTGTGGATGGTATCCAATGCTAGCTTGGAAAAATAAGTTTTTGTGTGATGGGCACCATGCGAATTACTTAATCTAACTATTTGTAAATAGAAAAAATGGCATGCTAAATTTGAGAGGATAAGCATATGCTCAAGCACAATAATGAGAGAAGCTCAATGACTAGTGTAATATCACAAGACATTATATTGTACCTGAATGCTCTACATAGCACTTATCTTGCACCCCCCACCTTGTCAGTTGGTTGCCTCAAAACAAAATTTTCCTGTATGTCAAAGTTTGTAGTTTAATGTGTTGTTTGAACCCACCTAACTCTTGGGCATTACATGCAATTTTCATTGCAATGATGACTTCCTCTTTGAGCTCTCTTTATTTGTTCCAATAATGATTTTGTCCTTCATGTTGCTAGTTAAATTAGCCATATAGCTTTTGGGCAAGTTGTGCACTGGTCTACAGTGAGCTAGATCCTGTACCAGTCCATCAAATTGGTTTTGTCTATGCTATGCAGGGTGTTTTAGTTGGGTTCGAAGCTTTTTGGTTTATAAAGAAACTAGAAGGAAAAAAGATAACTTGTTGAATTACAATTGCCTTCAACTTTTTGTGCAAAGTTGAATTTTATTGTTGTTTAAGAAAGGTTCAAATTTTGTAGGATCGCTTGTGCTCTGTTATTGTGAGTGCTTTCTTTAATATAGAACTCCTTGTGAGTTGTAGGGTTAATTTGAAATGTGCTGGTTACCATTTTTTGCACTTTTGACATGATCTGCGGAACTGTTCTAATTATAAACTAATATATCTGTTAATAAATTTAAATCTGATTGTCAGAGGTGATAGTCTTGTGAGCATTGTTATCTCAATATTGATGACTTTCGATTTTTTGGTGTCAGCTTATCGGAATCTTGCTAGAAGCTATCATCCAGATGTAAACAAGTGAGTTAAAATTTTACTAATTTTTGTCATTTATGTATTCCTTTAGCTGTTAAATTTAGGACAGTTTTTATGCCCAAGTAAATAAATTTAAATCTCATATGGATGTTCACTCAGAAATTATGTAGATTCCATTTTTAATGGATCTATTTATAAAAGCTTAGTGTTTCATGTAACTTCCTTTAACCTCATGCTTTACAAGGATTAAATTCAAACTTAGTTTCCTACTACCTCAAATCAAGCAACTAGTTTTATCATCAGTTGGAGGTTTAAGGTATGTTTTTGTGCATTAATTCTGACAAAAAAAGATTCATTTCTGTAATGGATTTCATACTACGGTTTCTTGTATGGGCATAAAATTTGTGAATGAATTGAGAGATCAATTCGTAATGTGTTTAGGGTGAACAACATGGTTTTAGTCAAAAGTTGCCTGTTTTTCGCTGTCTACCAGGAATGAGCTGAACTCACTCTTGGATCCTTGGATGGTTGACCAATACTGCAATGGACATAAGAACATGCTTACCTTGGGTTGCTCAATAATATGACATTTGTGCATGGTGTTTATTATAAGCTGAACGCAGGATCTTATAGAACTAAAGTATTCATAAATTCAATTATTTTTCAGAAGTTGATAACATAACTATATTATGAATGGTTTTTTTGTTTAGTTGGCTGCATCATGATGTGAAGTCTTACCAACCTACATGGGTGCGGTTGATCAATAAAAGATGGGAGGATGGCTGCTGATTATATTCTATTTAGATTAGGGGTGAGCAAAACCGGTTAACCGAACCGGTTTTGCTCATTTGAGAACCGGAACCGGATTCCGGTTCTCAAAAAATTGAGAACCGGAACCGTACCGGTTTGGATGAAAAACCGGTTTTCCGGTTCCGGTTCTAAACCGGTTCTAAACCGGTTCTAAACCGGTTAACCGGTTTTAAATTATTAATTTTCTGCAAATTAACAACCATTGTTTTGTATCAAAAAAATAAAGAAATAACATTGAATTTCAAGTAAACTTTTACAAGTTACAATAATTCAAATAAAGAAATAATATTGAAATAAAGAAATAACTACTGAACTTTTACAAGTTACAATAATTCAAATAGTTTCTTAAAAACTTAAGAGACAAGATCAACAAAATAAAAGCAAATCAAGCAATAGCAGTATTCCATTATGCACTTATGCAGTGGCAGTGCAGCAGACCAACAGGCAGCAGATAGCAGTAGCCAACACTCAGTAGTAGACCAGCATGCAGCAGCATGCAATTATGCATATTCTTGCAAAAAAAGAGCTTAGACTAGCAGTACAACACTCAGTAGTAGACCAGCAGACAGCAGTATGCAATTAGAGTCACCAAGAAGATAATCTCTCTGTCCAGATGGGATAGGCTATGCAGCGCAGCTGCTGCAACAAACCAGCAGCCAGGCACCACCTCACCAGGCAGCAGTAGTAGACCAGCAATATGCAGTGCAACAGACCAGCAGGCAGCAGTAGTAGACCAGCAGTATGCACTTATGCAGTGCAGCAGACCAGCAGCTAGCAGGCAGCAGTAATAGACCAGCACCAGCAATATGTATTTATGCAGTGCAGCAGACTAGCACTAACAATATGCCAATATATAAGTGTGCAGGGCAGCAGACCAACATGCAGCAGGCATTAGTGCAACAGACCAGCAGGCAGCAGACAATAGGCATCATGTTCAGTAGTGCAGCAAACCAGCAGCCAGCAGGCAGCCAGGCACTAGGCACTAGGCAGCAAGCACCATGTCCAGTAGTGCAGCAAACCAGCAGGCAGTCAGGCACTAGGCACTAGGCAGCAAGCACCATGTCCAGTAGTGCAGCAAACCAGCAGGCAGCCAGCACTAGGCACTAGGCAGCAAACACCATGTCCAGTAGTGCAGCAAACCAGCAGGCAGCCAGGCACTAGGCACTAGGCACTAGGCAGCAAGCACCATGTCCAGTAGTGCAGCAAACCAGAAGGCAGCCAACACTAGGCACTAGGCAGCAAGCACCATGTCCAGTAGTGCAGCAAACCAGCAGGCAGCCAGGCACTAGGCAATAGGCAGCAAGCACCATGTCCAGTAGTGCAGCAGACCAGCAGACCATGTCCAGTAATCAAAATCAACAGTTAGAGAATAGAGATTAGAGGACAGATAAACAAACCAGATAATTTTGCTGGCACTGGCAGATTCATAGGAAATGACATCAAGAAAGAAAATTAATCATCAACTGAGATTATTGTTTCCATTTTGCTCGTCATTTCTGCAATTATTAAGATAACACATGTGAAATATATAGCATAAATATTAAAATCAATAATTAATTTCTACAGAAATAATACAATGAATGAGTAATTTTTACCTGCGGATATTTTTTCAATTTCCTCAAGTGACTCCTCAATATTAATAGGAGAAGTAGAAGAACGCAACCAATCTTGTGTACAAATAAGAGCTTCCACCATTTTTGCAGATAGAGAACTTCGAAATTGATCAAGAACTCGACCTCCTGTACTAAAAGCTGACTCCGAAGCAACGGTAGATATGGGCATAGCAAGCACATCTTTAGCCATCATGGAAAGAACTGGATACCTACCACTGTTTGCTTTCCACCACAAAAGAATATCAAAATCTTTTGTCTCATCTGCACGTTCCTCCTCCAAATACTTATTTAATTCTGTTTTGCAAGTGGAAGTCTTCTGTTTTGCTTTTGCTTTTCTCAATTCATCTTGAACCATCTGAAGTACATCAAGATTACTTGTTCCAGTAGCATTCGTTTCTGTTATCTGTTCAACTCCTGCAACACTATGGGAAGAAGAAGATGACTTTTCTATAGATAAATATTCTTGAAAAAGTCTATCCAAAACATTCTTCACTTTACCCTTCAACTCACTAACTTTTTCATTCTCATAACTTTCCTCAATCATCCAATCTACACTCTCCAACTTTAGTCTAGGATCAAGCACAGAAGCAATAAATAGCATAATATTAAGCTTTTCAATATTTGCCCAATATTTATCATATTTGGTCTTCATCTTAAAAGCCATAGTACTTAAGCAGAAGTCATCTGATTCAGAAAACTTCCTGATCATCATGCCAATTCCATACATGCTTTGCATATATATATTTCCTGTAACATAAGAAGAACCAGATATGTTTAAGGTAATATCATAAAATACTTGCAAAAAAGGTAATAAAGCTCGAGCAACATCCCAATCTGCATGTGTTGGTAAGCCCTGTGACTTTCCCTTCATTAGCTCCTCTGCATATTTGAAATCTTGGATCTCCAATAATTCAAAAGCTTTCTGAAATTTCAAAGCAACATCAAGCATTAGATAAGTAGAATTCCATCTGGTTTCAACATCAAGACAAATCAGACTTTTGCATTCTATTTTTTCTTGCTCCACACAAAGCTTGAACCTTTGTGCTCTTGCTGGTGATGATCTCACATATTTAACTGCAGCCCGAATTCTAGCAATAGAGTCATTTGAATCTTTAAGTCCTTCTTTAACAATCAGACTCAGGAGATGTGCACAACATCTGACATGCAAATACTCACCATTAAGTACATGACCTTTCCAGCTATCAAGCCTCTTCCTCAGGTACTGAACTCCAACATCATTAGAAGATGCATTATCTACAGTAACTGTGAAGACTTTATCTATGCCCCAATCAAGCAAGCACAATTCCAATGTTTTACCAATTACCATACCAGCATGACTTGAAACAGAACAAAAATTTAAAATTTTTTTTTAAGCTTCCAATCATCATCAATATAGTGAGCAGTCACACTCATGTAGCCCAAGTTTTGGCATGATGTCCAACAATCAGTTGTGATACTCACTCTTTGTTTTAACTTGCTAAAAAAATATTTCAATTTTTTCTTTTCCTCAAGAAATATTTTGAAACAATCTCTAGCAACAGTAAAACGGGAAGGAACATCAAATTTAGGTTGCAATGTAGAGGTATAAAACTTAAACCCTTCACCTTCAACATGTTTGAAAGACAGTTCATCAAGAATCAAATATCTGGCTAATGCAATTCTACATGCTTCTTAATTAAAATTCCATGTAACAAGTGTGCGAGTTTGAGTGCCAGTGCCAGTGCCGCTGTCATCACTAACTGATTGAAAGGCTAAAGTTTTTTGTTTCTTCACCACCATGTTTGGAGGATAATCTCTGCATCTAGATAAGTGATTACTTAAACCACTTGTTCCATAATTAGAAGGGCATGAAATGAGAATTCCACAATAATTACATTGGGCTTTATCCTTATCACCATCTTCACTGGAATTTACTTTAGAAAAATGGTCCCACACCCATGAACTATTTTTTCTCCTTTTCCAAGCTTTTTGATTTGTTTTATTTATCTCTGAAGTTACATCTTGAGCTTCACTAGCCTTCTCAGTGTTCTCACCAGTATTTTGATTTTGACATAAATATTTTATATCTGAAGCATTCCTACTTGTATTTTCATTAGTGATTTCTCTGCAGGAATCCATCTAAAATAGAAGAAAGAAGATATATGACCAACAGACCAAGCAATCAAGCATGCAAGACTTTGCAAGTAATATTGTCCCTAGTAGAACTTCAGGAAAGACAATTACGGTATTACCTAATTCACAGAACTGGGCCAATTGGCACTATAAGCCACGCCGCAGTAGGAAAATCCCCGAACTAGTTGAAATTCAGCTCGCAGTCCCAAAATTTCTGAGAAAACTCTGAAAAAATATATCACAACATCAGTAAAAATTAGAAATCATAGAAGAGCTGGTACTTGAGAGAGAGGGCATACCAGAGGTCCAGAGTAGATCGCTGCTTTGGCGATTGGCGATGTCGCTGCTATGGCGATGGACGAAGGACAAATCAGAGCAAGTGGCGACGAGATCGGAGATGCAGGGACCTAGGGTTAGGGTTTTGAACTCCCGACCTTTAAAAATGAGAAGAGAAAATAGAGCAAAAGGCGCGGCAGGCGGTGACCGGTGAGATCGAAGATGCAGAGACCTAGATCTAGGGTTTGAGCCTTTGACAATGAGAAATCAGAGCACGAGATGGCCAGATCGGAGATGCAGGGACGTAAATCTAGGGTTTGAGACTTTGAGATTGAGAAATCAGAGAAAGAGGCGATGAGATCAGAGAGGCACAGACTTAGGGTTAGGGTTTTGAACTCTTACCTTTGAGAATGACAAGAGAAAATGGAGAAAAAGGCGCAGCAGGTGGCGTCGCTGGTCGCTACGAGTGCGGGGCCGAGGGCGAGAGCGAGGCGGCGGCGCTGCGAGTGCGGGACTGCGGGGTCGAGGGCGAGTGCGGCGTGCGCTGAGTGCGGGACTGCGGGGTTAGGGTTAGGGTTTCGGATATAGTTATATATATATATAGATAAAAACCGGTACGGTTCCGGTTAACCGGTTTTTCAGAAAACGAATAACCGGAACCGGAACCGGAAAACCGGTTCTGTGAAATTTCAGAACCGGAACCGTACCGGTTTCACTGATAACCGGTTTTCCGGTTCGGTTCTCAACCGGTACGGTTCGGTTAACCGGTTTTCCGGTTTTTTTGCTCACCCCTAATTTAGATGATGTTTACATTGGATCCTTTAGACATCTCTGCTTCTTATCATTGGTCATGCAGCAGTTGTAACAAAGTAACTGAATGGATGACCTTCAATCTTGTTATAAAAAAGAGTGTATCTTCATTCAGAGAAATGAAAGGGTAGGAATGAAGGAATACCTAGATAAGTCACATCCACCATAGAAAGGACAGCAATGCATCAAAAATATCAATTGCGTACGTTCATCTTACCGGATGAGAATTTGCCCTATGCCTCTGAAATATTCTGTCCTCTGCTTCTCATGTAAATTTTCTTAGCTTAGAAGTTCTCATGGATGACATGCAATGATATTTATGAATAACATAGTTCCGATCAATGAGTGTGAGTTTGTGTAAGGTTGAGTGCTTGACATCTAACAAGTGAGCTAAATCCCATATGGCACATGTTTTGTTTTTTGCTTCCGCATAATTTCCTAGAAGCATCTCTAGATGCAACTCAGTGGACCAAGACTGTTATTTGATAAAATTTCAAGGTATCTGGGAAATAGAGTTGCTCACCAGCGGTGAAGGCTGTTGTGCAGTTTTGTAACTGAACCATTCTCCTGATTACTGGGATGACTGACCATGCATTTCCCCACGAATTTTCTTGCTTCCTTTTTGTACTTCTGATATTAGCATATCCATTTATTTATCTTCTATCCGTGTGTGTTGAACTTAGACATTGAGCTTATATGTTTTCTAATTTAGGGAATCTGGTGCAGAACAAAAGTTCAAGGAGATCAGTAATGCTTATGAGGTTAGTCCCCATTTGTGCTTTTAAGTTTTATTGGATTACGAGTTCTCATATTTGTCTTATCTTGCTAAGTCTGACTTACATCACAGGTTCTGTCGGATGATGAGAAGCGATCTATTTATGATAAGTATGGAGAGGCCGGGCTCAAAGGTGCTGGCATGGGAATGGGGGTGAGTGCTTACCGACACCTAGTGAACATTCTTAGCTTCGGACATATTTTTAGGATCAGTCCTCACTGTAATCTTAACTTCCAAATCTTTTTTGCAGGATTTTAGCAATCCATTTGATCTTTTTGAGTCCTTATTTGAAGGAATGGGTGGAATGGGGATGGGGGGAATGGGAGGAAGCAGAGCTGCCCGAAACCGGCCAATTCAGGGTGATGATGAGAGTTACAACCTTGTCTTGAATTTCAAAGATGCAGTTTTTGGTGTGGAGAAAGAGATTGAGATAACCCGGCTGGAGAGCTGTGGGACCTGTGATGGCTCTGGCGCCAAACCAGGTACAAAGCCAACTAAGTGCACTACATGTGGAGGTCAAGGCCAGGTTGTCTCATCAGCGAGGACCCCACTGGGTGTTTTCCAGCAAGTCATGACTTGTTCTACTTGCAATGGGACTGGGGAGTCCTTCACGCCATGCAATGCATGTGGAGGCGATGGGCGTTTGAGGAGGACCAAGAGAATAAGTCTGAAAGTTCCACCTGGGGTAGACTCTGGTAGCAGACTGAGGGTTCGATCTGAGGGTAATGCCGGAAGGAGAGGTGGCCCACCAGGAGACCTGTATGTTTTCATCGAGGTCCTGTCAGATCCTGTGCTCAAGAGGGATGGGACAAACATTCTCTACACAAGCAAGGTTTCATATATTGATGCAATCTTGGGAACCACCATCAAAGTTCCAACCGTGGATGGGATGGTGGACTTGAAAATCCCTGCAGGGACCCAACCGAGTACGACTTTGGTGATGGCAAAGAAAGGAGTCCCCTTCCTTGGCAAGCCAAACACAAGGGGCGATCAGCTGGTGCGTGTACAGGTGGAGATCCCAAAGAGGCTGAGCAGTGGAGAGAGGAAGCTCATCGAAGAGCTTGCGAGCCTGAACAAGACTAAGACTGCGAACAGCAGGAGATAGATAGTTGCAAAGCTCATTTTGTAGCCATTTTTTCTTGTGTGGCAAGTATGTTGGTCTATCTTGAAGGATGGGCATGAAATTTTAGCAAGTATAGTTAATGGTTAGGTTCTATTATTTGAGGATAATGAACTAGGTTATGAAGCAGTGATCCATCTTACACTTTGCAATTATGAATCTCTTGCTTTTATTTCCTGTATTTTAATCTTTATTTGGTTGTAATCTCAAATTATCTCAAAGGATCCAACTGTTGTATTATGGTGACTGGTTGAATTGTTACCTCCGAACCATCCATTTTCTTTTTTTTGGTATTTATTTATTTTATTTTTAATCATCTACTAGTTCACTTGACTTGTGATGTGCGTTACTTGCAACATTCAATTAATCCATGTCAATACAAAATAGACCTTTTTGATTAATTTGTAGATTGTTCATGAGTCCTTTAAGATTTAGGTCATAGAAATTTCAATTTAACTAAACATTTATCTCATGAGTTGAACATGATTGGACGTCCGTCACGCTTTGCCCCACACAATTTCCAAGTTATATGAATGCTATAAAAAACGTTAGAAAGTTTTTGGCTTTGATTTTTGACTATTCAACTTCAATATGATAATTTTACAGAAAAATAAGAAAAATCAATTTTCTTACTAAATTTGACGCACAATCTTTCTTAAATAATCAAGTTTCAATGTCTAATTTGAAGCTATTATGTTCCAATTAAAAATGATTCATTTTATCCAGATAAATTTTATTTTATCAATGTTTTATTGATATACGTGTTGTTCCCACTCAAAAGATTTTCTTGACCTAACACTATCTAATATCTTTTTGGAAATAGCAGTATCCAACTTTGATTTTATATGGCATTTTCGTAAGTTTATCGAGACCTAGGGGTTAAATGGTAAATTAGTTCATATTTTCCATTCAATCAATTCCAAATCGTCAAGACTTAACTAAGTCATGAAAGACTAATAACACAAAAATGTTTTGTCAAGGCTTATTGAAGCATTTTCAACTCGTTTTGTTTTTCTATATTTATAAGCTTGATTGCAAAATTTTCTACCTATACGTGACTCGAGGGTTATTCCTGAGTTTACTTGGTTTACTCATTGACTTGTGACATGATATATAAGTGTGCCTAGTTAATCCATGATAATCAAAAAAAAAATTTGAACTTAATTATTAGGTTTTCTCAAGGAAATTTGAAACTTTAAAAAAATAATAAAAATTTATTGAAAATAAGGTTTTGATTTCATCGCCATCACCATGTAATATGTCAAATCAAAAATAAAATTGAGGTATAGAACATAGAAGATAAATAAAAGTTGTTAAAAGTAAGATCAATGGCAAGATAAAGAAAAACAAAAAACCAATAAATATGTATTAATAGATTTTTATCTATGATCTCCCCCAACTTTTTGATAATTATGGACAACCCCTTTTTCTACTTCTATTATATATTTGTATTAGACTTTAGCCAACCTAAAATTAATTTACCAAATCAATCCACTCTATCACTTGTTATTAATTAAATATGACAAGATATGTCCTCCAATTATTAAAAAGGATTATTCCATATAACACCCTATATTTTTGTTTTTATTTCAGAAAATTCTTGCATTATTGTTATTGTATGAAACACTCTCTATTTTTTTTTCATGAACAATTTATTTAGGTAAAATTATATTCAAAAAGGAATGTTCCAAGAATATTCCATCCCCAATATCTATTCTGCTTTTTTAAACAAATTTGCTCATTTAATTTTTATTTTTTATATTTTTTCCATGGGATTTTAAATTTTGGTGAATTAAAACATCCTACTTCCATTTAGTGGCCCCACCACCACCTTCTCCTCTTGCTTCTCCTTATTCTACGATTACTCTTCTTTCCCTCCCTCTGCTACTTACTTCTTGTCCTCCTCAATATACTTCTCATCCTCCATTTTCCATACTCCTTGCACGTCGTTGTTGTCAATGGTTGCTATCAATGGAACAAAAGTAAGGAATTTCACCAAAATCATAAGAAGCTTCAAGATCTTTCATATTCCGGAAAAAAAATATAGGCTTAATAAAGTCAAAAAATTATATTATTATGTATATATATTTATAGTATATGTATGTATATAAGAGAAAAGATGATTTTATTTAATGTGGATGTTAACGGACCCGATTTGCATTATTTGAACCAACCCATTTTAGGTTAGCTTTTATTTTACGAATTCAATTTTCTTTATTTTAAATTATTCCTGGAGATTTCTTATTTCAAAATAGATCTTGGATGGTAATTATATAGTTTTTTGCAGTCAAATATTTTATTTCTGCAGTAGTTTTAAAGTCGATATGCAACTTTTTTCATATTTTTTTTTTTTTGCAATATTTCACTTTTTCATAATTTCTCCATCTTTATTTATCTTTCAGGTTATTTACAGTAGATTATTCATCATATTTGTCCTCTGCACGCACCAGTAGGTCCTTTCTCATCTTAAGCATTTATTAATGCTTTTTTCTGTAGATTTGGATTTCTGAGAAAAATTGGTTTAATATTTTGCAATTTATGTCTTTGATGCGTCTCCACGAGACAATCTTGAAAAGGAATTTTATGTTAAGAAAAAGAGTGCAAAGATTTGGTATACCTTTAAAATTTATTTATTTTTTTCAGATTTCTTTTGGTTAATCATTTCATTATTTGAGGAAGGAGAAGATTCATGAGAAGGAGAATGCAACTGTTGTTACAAGCTTGTGAATCACGTCCATGGAAGGTTTTTGTCTTGAAAAATCAAAATAAATATTATAATTGCACTGTATATATAAGATCAATAGTACTGACAGCACGTAATAAGGTCTACAAGCTACATAACTTTTTTCAGAATCTTGGTTTTTTAGTTTCTGCTTTGGTCTTGTTAAATATTTCTTTTTATTTTCTAAGTATATTAAACACCAAAATTTTCAATTATTTTGGATATTTTGATACATTCAACAATCAATTCAAATTGGATTTTCCTTCCAATATTATTGAGAACCTCACCGGCTCACCGTGCAGTATGGCATTGTTTCAATAAATTCTAAATCTTAAGGTACCGTTTGATTCGAAATTAGATAGTGAATTACTTTTCTAAATTAATATTTTTTTATCAAAATTAATGCTTCAATAATTTAAAGTTTAAAAATTATTTAATTTTTATAATAATTTAATTTAATAATAATATAAAATAAATAATATTAATTTTTAAAAAAATCTAAAAAAGACTGATCTTGATCTTAATCTCAAACCAAACGGGACCTAAATTCTTAACTACTCCAACCTCAAATTCTTTGATCATTCAAACAATAACTATTTGGAGGTCCAAATTGAGCATCTAGTGCAAATGCCATAATTTCAGCTGCAATATATCTCCTTATCAAATTGCAGTCTTAACAACGGTTCTTATTCTTGTCCACTCAGCACCTGATAGAAGTTATTGAACTGGATGGATTTGTAAACAAAATGTAGTATCATCCTACCTACAAAACCTGCTTGGCATGGTTTAATGGACAAATTAGATAGACCTCTATTTTCGCAGTAAGGCTGGCGTCTCTCTTATGGTAGCAGTCAACCTTACCATCGTAAGCCCAGTCCTCATTGCTATTCCAATCTATTACCCACGACGATATATGAGGAATTATGTAGAGGTTAGTTTCTAAAAATTTTATAAGTAATTATGCTCAGGTTCATTTCCAAAAATTTTATGAAATTTTCGAAATCAAATTTGAAAATAGGATTACGATCGAGATTTAATTTAAACACTGTTTAATTCGGAATCAAAATCAAAGTTCAAATTTAAAATCAAAATGAAAGTACAAAAATATAGTTTAGTCAAATATTTAGTATTTGAATATTAGTCTGATTAGTGAATGGTTTAAATTTTTTTTAAACCTTTATATCCTTGGATATTTTATTTATTGAGATTGGAATGAACAAATGTAAAAGTGGTATGGTAATTTATTTTTTAAAATAATGTAAAAATAATCTGATTATCTTTTTGATATTTAGATAGTAGATTGATCATGACAGAATAATCCTGATCCTGATTCCAAACCAAACACACCCCTAAATTCATTCATTTTCCAAAAAAATTTGAACCCTAGCCCAACTAACAAGTCCAAACTCGAAATTTTTAGGTCAGGCTTTGAGGTTGGTTCAACCTGTTAACAATCCTACATGTAATAAATGACAACTACTCCAAAATGGGAGAGGAATTCATCTTCCATTTTATCTCGATACCCGATTTCAATAACTTTCATAGTTGAGAAGGCTTATTTTATAGTTGTCAACGTTAAGCGAATCAACCATTTACGCAATACAATTTAAAAAATCTCAAGGGCTTATTTTGAAAGTTTCGATAGTTGGAAGGCAAATACAAAATTCGAAAAGATTATCGCTAAACAAAATGAAAATTTTCAAACAAAAATATGGACAAGAGACCGAATGCAAAATTTAAAAAGATCATGACTAAACAATAGGAATTTCATAAAATTTAGGGGGACAAATAGAACAATTAGGAATAATATAACTATAATTTTCAAAAACTCCTTTTTATTTATAAAAAAGTGAATAGTGAAGAAAAGTATCACAAAAGTGGAACTCCATTTTCTTATGAACTGTTTGGTTGCAATATTAAAAGTAAAAATATTATTTATATTCAAAAGTAAAATTCTTTGTATAAAATATTATTTATTTAATTATTTATAAATAAATTTTAAAAAATATTATTATTATATATGAGATTATTTATGTTATTATAATTTAAAATATTATTAAATTTACGTTTAGAAGTTATTTCGAATCAAAATATACAGCAGTAAAATTTAATTTATTTTTTACTTATGAATCAAAAGTATTTTGCAATGAATTGGCTTTCAAGAAGTAATTTATTAGCAACCAAACAATAAAAATTAAGAGAAATGATCTCACTTCTCTTGATTTATTCTCAACTAAATAGCTAAGCCAAACAAAAAGCTAAGGTCCCATGCTCGTCAAACTCACCATTTTGCAATTAAGCAAATTATGGATGTTTATTTTTAGAAAATGAAAATTTTGCTTATATACCCTTAAAAAATATACTGTGTAAAAATTACGGTTGATTCGATACCCCTTAAATTTCAAAAACATGGCGACATGATAAGTGTAAAAAAGTATTTTTATCCTTTATAATTATGATTCAAAAATATTGAAATTAAAATTTATTTATTTTTTATGTTGAGAATATTGCTGGTATATAAGAACAAAATTACTTTTTACAATCTTGGTAAATTTTTAACCCAACCAATATCCACTTATTAATCTCGACAGAGCTTACCGGAAAGGAAAGTCATACGCATATCCCGGAAATGCACCATTTTTATTTATGTACCCCTCAAAATATCAAAATTATTTGAATGCTCCATGAACATAGCATAGTAATCTCTAGCTCCCTGAATGACCATTTTGTCCCTCCCTTTTTTTAAAAGTGATAATTATTTTGCGAATAAAACCCTCTATAATTTGAATTACCCAAATCTCCTAATACATATATTTTGCATTTTAAGAAATATGCGCCTCTTCTTTTTGGAATTTATACGCAAGTCCAATCTTTCAAATATAAAACTTTACATTTACAAATACATCCTCTACATTTTGAATTTACACACAAGTTGAAAATTTTAAAAATAAAGATTGTAAAATTTTATGAATGCACTCTACTTCTTGAATTTATATATAATTTTTTAATAAACTTTTAAAAAATGGACCGTAACTTTAAAATTAGCACAAATGGCTAATTTTCTTCAACTGGAGGTTCTACAGTTTTATAGTTGCACCCCAAGCTTCCAAATTTATATATAAGCTCGAATACTTTAAGCAAAAGGTTTGTACTTTATGGGCATTGTTGCTCTTTTTTCCCTGAAAGCGGATTTCTTTCGTAAACCGACAACAATTGGTAAAAAAAATTTATTTATAAATATGAAATTTAAGAGGGTTTATTTCTAAAAGTGCATAACATTTAACTACAATATTAGTTCTGTATTAATTCAAAAGTTGGGCGATAATTGCAATAATATAAAATCTCAACTTAAAGAGAAATTCTATGTCTTAATTCCAAATAAGGGTGCATTTGTAAAAATAGAAATTCTATGGAAAACGAGACTTGTATATAAATTTTTGAGCTTGGAGTATATTTGTAAAATTGTAAAACAAATTTAAAAAATAAGAACTTATGCGTAAATTCAAAAATTAGGGGTGTGTATTTGTAGAAAATATAAAAAATTACTTGAGAAATTGGACTTAGGTATAAATTTCAAAAGTAAGGTGTGTATTTGTAGAATTGCAAAGTTGCTGCAGAAAGAATTTATTCATATGTGTAAATTCAAGATGTAGAGGGTATGCCCATAAAATTGCAAAACCTCTCCATCCAAGCAGAAGAGATACATGTAGATTCAAACTTAGATATTTTTAAATTTTTGAAAAACACCGGGTGTTTTCTGAAATATGATTATGTGTAGACTCCAAAAAATTTTTGGAGATGTCAGGATGTTTTTTGGAAAATATATTTTAGCTGAGTTCTCATATCGTCAAAAGAGAAGGGCAAAATGGTCAATTGGGTATACATTGTGTTTGTAGGAGCATACAAATAATTTTAAAATTTTAAGAAGTATATAGAAAATTATGGTGATTATGAGGGTATAGGCAATTTTTCCAAATGGAAACATACAATAGGAGCATGTATGTGTACAATAGGAGTATTTGTATAAATATTTAAATATTTGAGGGATATAAGAGTCATTATAATTTTTATAAGGATTATATGTGAAATTTCAAAAAAAAATTAGGAGTATTAAAAATTTTTTTTCCCTTTTTTTAGGATTTTGCAAAAAAAAAAAATAAAATTGGGACCATAAGTGCAATTGAGCCTTCGCCCAATTGAATCCAAAAAGTTTAAGAAGTATCAAGAGATGACTGAGTTCAAGTTCGAACTTGAGAGGTTGCATCTCCTAAGGTTTGTAGGGACTTTCTCCTAAATCGTTACCTCTACATGAAAGCTACTAAAATTATTATTTAAAAATTTCTTTTTCTAAAATTTTAAAAGTATTTGTGAGAATTTATCCCTAAATAAAAACCTTCAAAGGGTGTTTTGAAAAGACCTAGGTTCAAGGCTGCTGGATCAATGTGCTAAAGAAGCCAATGCATACTACTCAATGAGTTGCATGAGTTTTCTGACTTTCATTTTCTTAAATTTAATTAAATTCCAAAAAATATCTTTTGTTGAATCATGACAAATCCACCAGTAAAACAGTTTTGTGCATGTTTTACTCAAAAATTTGTATCAGTTAACTACTTGTAATTGAAGATATGTTAAGATACAATCCTGATCGCCTCCATGAATGTCAAAACTAAAATTTTTTAAATACTAATATGGCTTTCTATCTTTCTAGCCAGCATTTCAAATATTGAAAAGAATAATGAAGATTACGGATCTCTAAACCTCTCTCGGATTAAGAAACTATCAATGAGAAACCAAGGCAAAACATACAACTAGAGAGAGAATGATTTATGATTTTCTGCTTAATATGATGCACATGCATTGTATGCGTTAGAGGAGAAGAATGTGCGGGATATGAAGGGGCCGTTTGTTTCGATTCCCGAAATCGGGAATCGAAGGAATGGAGGGAATTGAGAGCCCAATTCCCTCCATTCCGATGTTTGTTTCGATTCCTAGGACCCGGAATCGAGGGAATCGGTTATTTCCCAATTCCCCCGATTCCCCGTTTTAATTCCCTCAAAAAATGAAGGGAAAACGCGGATTCGGGTTTTCAATTCCCTGGTTACTGTAGCACGCTCGGGGATGAAAACCCTAATTCCGGGTTAAATTCGCACGAATTCCCCCCCCATCGTCTGCGTCTTCTCTCCTCCGACCAGCATCTTCTCCGTCGTCCGGCTGTCCAGCGGCTTCAGCGGCCGTCCAGCGGCTTCTTCTCCGTCCAGCGGCTTCAGCCGCCGTCCAGCGGTTCGTCTCCGTCCAGCGGCTGTTCTTCTCCTCCAGCGGCCGTCCAGCTTCTTCTCCGTCCAGCTTCGTCCAGTAGCTGTTCAGCGTCCAGCGGCTTCTACCAGCGACATCTTCTCCGTCCAGTTCAGCGGCCGTCCATTCTTCTCCGAAGCGGCTTCGTCTCCGTCCAGTCTAGCGGCCATCTAGCAGAATCCATCGAATTCCTCTCCGTCTAGCGGCCATCCAGCGAATGTAGGGCGTTTACATGAAGGACGAGGTTGATGGCATGGCATTTGTTGATGGTATGAATGATGAGGACAGAATTGAGTGGCTTCAAGAGTTTATGGATGATATAAGTATGTAGTTATATATTTTGTAATAGCCTGTTAAGTTAAACTATGTATTTAACCATCTTTTGAGCGGACTTGTCTATTAACCTGCTAAGATGTCTTTTCTAATATATTAAGTTGTTTCTGTAGTAGATACAAATCATCGTAATATTTATTATGATATTTGTACATATAGTGAAATTGATGTTCCCTCATTTTTGGGTCTTTTTGTAAAATCTTATTAATTTTAAAAATTATTTTAATAATTTTAAAATTAAAATTATTTTATTACTCAAATTACTTAAATATTACTTATTTTCAAAAAAATAAGTATATATTTTCTATATTTATTAAAAATTATTTTAGAAGATAAAAATAAAGTATATTAAATAAATATGTAATTGATTATAATAAGATATTTACATAATTTTTTTTTATTTCTTAAAATTATTTATTATTTATAATTGTTTTAATATATTTTTCAATTCCTTACAGTAAAAACCCATCCAAACACAAGAATTCAATAACTTATGGAATTGATCAATTCTATTTGTCAACCAAATAACGGAAAGGAATTGACCAATTGCTAATTTCCTACAGTAAATACTCATCCAAACACTGTAATTATCTAATTTCCTCAATTCCTTCAATTCTCTGGAATCACTCAATTCCTACGATTCCACAATTTCTAAACCCGAAATCCAAACGCGCCTGAAAAGAAAAAGAGGAATGAGGAGACTGGGGCGGGCGAGAAAAAGCCAATAGTGCAATCAACGTATATTTTCTTAATTGCAAGGATATAAATATAAAAAAAATTCGATTCAAATGCTCCATTTGATTTGGAATCATCATCAAAATCAATTTATTTTAAATTTTTTTTATAAAATTAATATTATTTATTTTATATTATTATTAAAGTAAATTATTATAAATAAATAAATAATTTTTCGAATTTTAAATTATTAAAACGTTAATTTTAATAAAAAAATTAATTTATAAAAATGCCTCTGTATGTACCGGAGAAACCATTTCAGGGACCTCTGTTTAAACTAAACTCCTTCGCTTTTCTCGTCGCTTCCATCGACCCAAATCCCGAATCTCAATGGCGGCCAATCTCAAGAGTCCCCCGTCCCTCCCCACCGTCTTCTGCCGCCGCCTCCTCCCCCTCCCCCGCTCCCTCTTCCTCCCGCGTCGCCGCCTCGTCGTCGCCGCCGCCTCCGCCTCCGCCTCCGGCATCGGGGCCAAACCCACCGTCCTCGTCGCCGAGAAGCTGGGCGAGGCCGGCCTCGAGCTCCTGAAGGGCTTCGCCAACGTCGACTGCGCCTACAATCTCAGCCAGGAGGAGCTCTGCACCAAGATCTCCCTATGCGACGCCCTCATCGTCCGCAGCGGCACCAAGGTCAGCCGCGAGGTCTTCGAGTCCTCTGCCGGCCGCCTCCGCGTCGTCGGCCGCGCTGGGGTCGGGATCGACAACGTCGATCTTGCCGCCGCCACGGAGCACGGATGTCTCGTCGTCAATGCGCCCACGGCCAACACCGTGGCCGCGGCGGAGCACGGGATCGCGCTCCTGGCGGCCATGGCACGCAATGTCGCCCAGGCGGATGCGGCGCTCAAAGCTGGTTTGCTCTTTTCCTTAATCAAGATACTTCATTTCCATTTTTGGACTTTTTTCTTAGAATTTCTAAATGTCGATAGATTTGCTTGATGAGAACTTGTTGGGGCTTGACAAAGTTCTCGTTTTTAGGGTTTAAGGGTTTTAAAAGTTATCTTTGGTCAATCTGGGAAAAGGGCTATATAGCGTTTTAAAAAAGGTAGTTTTTTCATCTTTTCCTCATGTCTTAGTATATCCGAACATATGCTCCAGATCTGCCTGAATATCATAATTGCGGTTACTGTTCAATAAAATATATGAATCAGAGACTGGAAAATGGGGGAGTAATCAAGGACTAAGTAAAATATACATTTACAGTTGGCATTTGAATTATTATGTGAATCACAAAAGATATGGTAAAAGTGTTGATAAGAATGATAAGCTTTTGAGATTCAAATAATGACAAGATTGTTGACTCTTGTTTTCCTTGCAAACCTTTGCTCTAGAAAAATATAGAATGGCTTTTTACTATAAATTTTTTTGTAAAACTTTAGTTATGTCCAATATCTCCATTGTTTCTGCTTCTCTTTTATTGCTCAATTTCGGTTTTTCATGAATGAACTGTATTTCCCTACAAAGATTGATTTCTCAGTTCAGGTTCCTGTTTGAGCTGCTACACGTTTTGTCCAATATCTTTGCTTTCTACACATTAATATCTGCACTTTTGTATCATTTGACGTATATTATCCAAGAATTGCTTTTCTCCCCCAACAAATTGTTATTTTTCATCAGAAGTCTAGAAAAACATCAATGAAAAACTTAGGCTGAGAAAAAAAATCAAGACGATCAAATTCGTATTATACCACCAATGGACCAAGTAGAAGAACTATTTGTGGTATTTATGTGTTTTCATCTGTGTCAGCATTCTTGCTGAACATTCATAATTGGAATGTTTGCATTGGTTACATTCTACATGTTTGTCAATAGTGTAAGTGGAAGATGTCTGAGCTTTATAGTTTATAAGTATCTTTTAGTGGTCTTATGCCTTTGAATGTCTTTCTATGATCTTTTGTAAGCTTAAATGGTCTTTTTGTAAAATCAATATCCTACATTATTGTTTCATAAAAAGATTGATGAAAAACATATTAGCTCTGGTAATAGTGAATGTGTGGAATTGGGAGGATTTTGGAAGAACAATTTTTCTTTCCAGGTCTAAGCCTAATTAAGGATAATAGTAAACCATATCAAATATAGTTTCTGTATGTGGACTAGACAAATGCCTTTATAGTGTTGTTGATCTTTACAGCATTGATCTCTGCATGCTGCCCTCTTATGCTAGTACTTGAAATGCAGATTAGACTGCTTGGCCATCAATATCCTATATTTAACACAACTTTTGGCTTGTGGACTGTTGTACTGTATTTCCTCTATAATATGGCTGTGTGCCTGTTATTTGCTTTTTCAAGTCTTTAAGTTATTTTACCATGTATTTGTTAGGTCAAGTGGTATTTTTGTGGCACAAGACAAGTGCATTCATATCTTGTTCAATGTGTAGCACAACATATTTCCTGTATCTTAGTATCAGTTACATCTAAGTATCCATTGCATAGACCCATATTTTAATTTTCAGGGAAATGGCAGCGTAACAAGTATGTTGGTGTCTCACTTGTTGGTAAAACACTTGCTGTTATGGGATTTGGTAAAGTTGGATCAGAAGTTGCAAGGCGTGCCAAGGGGTTGGGAATGCATGTGATTGCACATGATCCTTATGCTGCTGCAGACCGTGCTCGTGCAATAGGAGTGGAATTGGTTAGCTTTGATGAAGCTATATCAACTGCTGATTTTATCTCACTGCACATGCCCCTCACTCCTTCCACATCAAAGATTCTCAATGATGATGCTTTTGCAAAGATGAAGAAAGGAGTGCGCATTGTAAATGTTGCACGTGGTGGTGTGATTGATGAAGATGCCCTAGTTAGAGCACTGGATTCAGGAATTGTTGCACAGGTGATCTTTCTACTTTGCTAACCTTCTTGTCTACAATCTTCATGAAATGGTTCTGAGATATCTTCTCGGTGCAACAGGCTGCTCTTGATGTCTTTGCAGAAGAGCCTCCTGCTTCTGACAACAAGTTGGTGCTACATGAGAATGTAACGGTGACACCACATCTTGGTGCAAGCACCACTGAAGCGCAGGTCTGCGGAATAGACTCTTCTCACTTTATAATCACACTATAACATGCTTTTAGATCTAGCAGCTTTGATGTTGAGCCGTTCAATATATGTACAATATATAGGAAGGGGTGGCTATTGAAATAGCCGAGGCTGTTGTGGGAGCACTGAAAGGAGAGCTTGCTGCTACTGCAGTGAATGCACCAATGGTTCCAGCTGAGGTAAAATCTCAGAGCTCTTCACTTTTTCAGCTCTAAAGATTGGCAGTGGGATAAGGATTGTGTTATATAAAGCTGATTGCAAAGTAAGGATTATGGTATATAAAATTGATTGCAAAGTTGGACTTCAAACCAAGGTTTTAAATTTCGGTGTTGGAATCGGTTTCAGCCCTCAACAAAACTGATCTAAAACCAATTCATTTCGGTTTTTGCCAAATTAGTTTTTAATTTTTTGGATTATACTTTAATTTTAAACTTTAAAATGTTATACAATTTTTAAAAAGTAAAAAAATTGAGATATATATTTTTAAAATTATTAAATAGATTTTTTTGGGTTTAAAAATACATAAAATATTAAAAAAAATAAATTGCATCACTCGGCACCCGGGAATCAAACTCAGGTCAAATGCAAGAAACTTGAAAACACTAACCATCTCACCCAAAGTGTTGTTTTGAAATAAAGGTAAGATATAAAATTAAATATAAAATTTATTAATTCTGAAACCAAATTTTAAGTCAAGTTGTTGCGGGTCTAGCCGAAGCTTAGAACTTTGCTTCAAACCATTTTTTTCCTCAAATGTTCTTGCATTTTCTAGTTTCCTTCTCTATGACATCGACCTATTAAATTGCCTGGCACATATGTAATTTTGAAATGGCTGTAGTTCTTTCGTTCGCATGTATTGCTTACATCAAAGTGAGCTGAACTGTTGGTATAAAATCTTGTTATCTATTTAGATGTTTTGAGGAATAAACAAGAAGCAGGGAAATCAATTGCCTAAGCTTGTAAGTTGCAAGAAGTGTTTCATAGTTGGAACCTAATAGCTTTCTCTGATTTTCATCTTCAGGTTCTGTCGGAGCTTGCTCCCTTTGTTATCTTGGCAGAAAAGCTTGGTAGGCTAGCCGTGCAACTTGTTGCTGGAGGCAGTGGTGTGAAATTGGTGAAGGTGACCTATGCATCTGCTAGGGCTCCTGATGATCTTGACACCAAACTGCTTCGTGCCATGATCACAAAGGGTCTGATTGAGCCTGTATCAAGTGCCTTTGTAAATCTCGTTAATGCTGATTTCACAGCCAAGCAAAGAGGGGTTCGGATCACTGAAGAGAGGATCCTTTTGGATGGCTCACCTGAGAGCCCTCTAGAATATATCCAGGTCCAGATTGCCAATGTGGAATCCAAATTTGCCAGTGCAATTTCAGAGACCGGTGAAATCTGTGTGGAAGGCAAGGTGAAGGACGGAATCCCTCACCTGACCAAGGTGGGATCATTCCAGGTTGATGTGAGCATGGAGGGGAGCCTGATTCTATGCAGGCAGGTTGATCAGCCTGGAATGATTGGATCAGTAGGGAGCATCTTGGGTGAGCAAAACATCAATGTGAGCTTCATGAGCGTTGGGAGGATTGCGCCTCGGAAGCAAGCGGTCATGGCAATTGGTGTTGATGAAGAGCCAAGCAAAGAATCTCTCAAGAAGATTGGCGAGATTCCAGCTGTTGAGGAGTTCGTTTTCCTCAAGCTCTAACTGTATCATCTTTGTCATCCTACTCTGTTTGGCTCCCAATTTTGGAAAGAATGCTTCACAAAATTCAAGTATTACTATTTAGACTATCATAGATAATAGATGGGGACAATCTATCTATGTGGTTTGAGGATTGTACTCAAGAGACAAGTTATGACATGATTAAGTCGTGGTTTGTTTGAGTAGCTCTTTTGTTTTGTTTGATCACCAATTTTCAATCTCATGATACCTTATTAAGAAATTTGATGTTGAGTTGGTTGTTTTGGGGTTAATTGACCCATGTTAAATTTTAATTCATCTCAATGTATGACCTGTTCAGGAATTTTTTTCAACAAGAAAGGCTGGCAAATCATTTCTTCCAAGCAATTTATTTCCCTCGAAACACAAATGATATACAAGATAAGGTTTCAGAAGCAATATGCAATTTCCATCAAATGTTGGCCTTTAATTATTGATATTCATACACCATAAAAGAACAATTTCACAAGCAATAGTGTCTTCAAGCTAATGTTATTTTAATCTTGAAAATAGATGAACATCACGTCTTTTAATTAATCAAGTTCCAAAGCAACATGGCATACTGAGAATGAAGGCTTATGTGGTGTTTGCTGCTCAATCTGTGTCAGAGGGTAGGAAGTGTTTGATGTAGGCTTCTGCAAGCATGCTGCCAAGCTTAACTTGGGCCTCAGTGGAGAGGTGTAGGTGATCTTCATTGAGTGGCAATCCCTTGGCATCCACACAGATGACATTGGGCATATGAATTCCCAGCTGAGCCTCTCTAACCTGTTCTATGTGATGCTTATCTCCTGATGCAAGAGCAACCTGTAAACATCATCAGTATCACCATATAAGATAGCCACTAGCATGCACTTCATTGTTTAGATAAACTTGAAGCATCCATTATAATAAATGATACAATTGATGTACTGATGATAGATCATGTATATCAGTCTCAGTCTAAATTCAAACAAGACAAACCAGACAAATGTAACTGTGGACTGAAAAGCTATCTTGATCAAAAGAGCACCACAACATAATAGCTTTGGAAGTTGGAGATGCGTAAAAACGTGGTAGAGAATTTGATGCAAATTCTAATTTCCCAAACCATCAAATCCCCTTAGTTCCAGGTCTAGATAAGCCCTACATTTCTCTCCATTTGGCCTGCAACCTGTGCACTCTACAACATGAGTTTGTCGCCCAAGGATGTCTGGATGAGGAAACTCCGATACTTAAGTCAGACATCTCTTCCTAGGTTGGAGCATGAAAATTGAGTTGAGAGAAGAAAGAGGAGAACCTGATTTTTAGGTGTGAATGTTGGATGAGAATGAAGGAGAAGAGAGAAGAACCCCCTCTTGCTTATAGACCTCATTGATTTATAGGACATGAAAAATTTGACTCTTGGGTTGGAATGACCTCTGATAGGTTGACTCAATGGCAATTCTGAAATTTTATTCGATTCCCTGTTTTGCTGCATGACACTATTTTGTCGCATATCAGGCGGTGAAATAGGAGATGGTGTAGAAGGTGGTTACCGTAATAGAGTACCATCTTTTGGAATATGCCACATTGGCACCATGGGAAGGGCCAAACCTTGGTGGCTCAACAAGGTTAATGGGGTGACTTTCCGTTGTTGGAACGGAAGTCTAAGTGACGGTAGCTCAAGAGTTGCAGGACAAGATGTCCTCCAAAGACAGTGTTGTACCTTGAAGGTTGACAGGGTTCATTCGGGCTTTGGAAGCATGGTCTATCCTGAGTCCATCCTTCGAGGACCGACAGGAGAGGCTTGCAAAGTAACAAATCCGATCCTGGTCCGCACAGTTTGGTTTAGGTGACTTGATCTTTGATTCACATACATAATTTATCTTAACATATTATTGCCACAAAGCTTTTTTACCAAGCTTCTGAGCTTGATTGTGAAGGCTTGAACATGATTTTCATAGTTGTTTGTTGTGTAGAATCGTCTTCCTATAGTTGGACCTTTGGATTCTCCTTGAACATTATGTGTGCAAGATACAAGGCACTCGTGGTGTGAATCTTTTGTCACAATTGTGTTAGTGCGAGATTCGAGGCTATTATTATGACATGGATCTCACTGTTACCTTGGTCTTTTTGCTTCAATGTAGCGGTGCCACATGTCATTATCTTCTGGGTTTTGAAGGTGACATTTTTTTTACTCTCAGTTGAGTGCAGATCTTGAGACAGTGATGATTTATCTGAACAGTTATTGCGGCTATATAAGGGCAGGGGTTCGAAGAAATATTACTTTTCCCACGACCTTCTTCATTTTTCATAATATTCCTTTATTTCCATCATTATTAGTATTTTTTTCATTTTTTCATTTTTTTTTTGTAAATACATATTTGATGTAAGACAACTACATCCTTTTTATAGTAAAATTAGAGATCTAATCCAAATTGAATTCCAACTCCAATTAGGATCCGTCAAGGTTCATACAGCTATAATCTGAAGACCGTATTTTCTAAGATATTCATCCAAATCCAACAAATAACTATCCATTGGAAAGGTAAGATCGATTCCTACAAGTTTCTTATTTACTATTTTGGATAATTCGGATTTTGTATTATTTAAAATTAGGATTTTTGTATTAGTCCGAGTCAATAACAGTCCTATCCTAATAAGAAATAGGATTTAGATATCTTTATTTAAGATATATTAAGTAGAACTTTTAATAGAATCTAAGACCTATTTTTAATCTACATCAACTAGAACTCTAAGTTTATTAGAGGGTTATACATATAACCCAAGGTTATAACAAAGAAAAAATATTTTTTATTAATAATATTATCTTATGTTGGGTTTATTCCCTTTCATCTTCCTTATGGATTTAAGAATTTATCGTAGTAAGAAGAAGATGATTTTCTCCCTATCTCTTGTACTCTCCCCCGCTATCTCGAGTGGTATCAGAGCGACGTTGTTCCTGAGTTCAACTTCATTGATTGTAGTTGGTGATGACAACTTCATGGACAGTGATTTAGGAGATTATCAAATTTAAGATTTGATGAAATAAAGTTTTCTTACTTCTATCACTAAGAAGTACGATGCTTTGAAGCATATTGAAAATAAGAACAAAATTTGTCAATTGATCATCAAAAAGACCCGTGGTCCGACGTTTTGGAGATTATCACATAAGATATCTTCTTTAAATCAACTTTCTAATTTTTAAGAATATGAAAACTTTCTCGATTTGGCTGAATTAAAACTTAAGGGATAAACTTCATCATAGTGGAAGCAACTTTAACAATAACGTGCAAAAGAAGGTCATCAAAAAATTCACTCATCGTCGAATATACTTAAACTATTTAATATAAAGTTTTCAAAAGGGAATCAAAATCAAGTAAGACAAACCTCTTATTTAAGGGATTCTGTTATTAAAATCAATGGAGACAACCATGAGATATTAATTCCACATTTTAGTAACTTTTCTTTAATATTGAATTATCAAGTCGAAAAAGAGATTGTGAATTGTGTGAAAACAAAAAAAAATGAAGAATTTATTGAGGGTTTCAAAAATTCTTTCTTTGATGAGTTAAAAGATCATACAAAAGTAGTTTTAGATATTACAAAAAATTTTCAAGAGAATTTATTATTGTAAAGAGACGGTGATCTTCTTCCTATCCTTTATTCCCTCCCCTGCTGCATCAAATGAATACGGTGATTTTCTTCCTCTCCCTCTTTTTTCTCGTTACATTAAGTGATATCAGAGCGACGTTATTTCTGAGCTCAACTTCATTAATTGTAGTTGGTAACGACAACTTTATAAATAGTGATTTAGAAGATTATCAAATTTAATATTTGATCAAACAAAATTTTCTTATTTCTATTACTAGGAAGTATGAGGTTTTGAAGTATATTGGAAATAAAAATCAAGTTTGTCAATTGATCGTCGAAGAGCCTCGTGATCCGATGTCTTGGAGATTATCACATGAGACAATTTCTTTAAATCAGCTTTCCGATTTTCATGGATATAAAAACTTTCTCGATTGGACAGAACAACTCGAAGACTTTTTTAGACGTCTAAAGATTTCTGAGATAATGAAAATTAAGATTGTTGAATTAAAATTCAAGGAACAATCTTCGTCTTGGTGGGAGCAACTTCAACAATAACGTGCAAAAGAAAGTCATCAAAAACTCCAAATATGATTAGAAATGCGATATCTTTTACAAAGAAAATTCTTACAAGAAAACTACTTTATTCATTATGAAGAGGTATACACTAAATTGAAGCATGAGATTTAAAAAAAGGTAAAATTCAATCTAACTTCTCAAAAATTTCAAAAGAAAATTACAAATTGCGAGATCAATCATTCAGAGGTTAGTCTTATCATGAATTCTACTATAATTTTTCCTATACACCTTATTCCTCCATAATGATAAATGCCAAAGAAGAAAATGATAATAAAAAAGTAATTCTAAATACCTTTTCTGTCGATGAAGTAAGTCTAAATGAGAATTGTACATACCTACTAATAGTTCTCAAGAAATTTTCAGTTTATAAGAATAGTTATCAGCACATATTGAGAATTTCAATCAAAACTGCAAAGTTATTAGTGATACAAATCACAATATTATCTTTGAAAAGGACCAATCTTATCCAAAATTTACTACTGAAGATATAAAAATGCCATAAAATTCTTCACCACTTAAGGATGATAAAATAATACCTAATTTGAT
>RXID01020756.1:0-12157 GCA_005019695.1 Trichopus zeylanicus subsp. travancoricus | reverse complement strand
AGTACTGTAGATGATGCTATGAGATATGATGAGTCAACGAAAAATCCAAGTTTTACTTTGGAACAATATTATTTACAACTCATTGATCAAATTCTATACAAAGATTGGGTACCTAATAGAAGATCAAGAAACTTGAGCTAGTCAAGTCTTTAGAAGGAGGTCTTCATGTTTACTCTTCGAGTTGTAGGATGGAACTTTAGTGCAAAAATACTATAACTAGAGGAGTTGAATAATTTCTTTCATACAAAAAAATTATGTAGATGTTTTAATTAACTATTAAAATTAATTAAAATAGTATTTAATATTATGGTAAGATTAGTTATTAATTATTTTATAATTGTTTATTTTTCTAATTTTCAAAAAATTTAGTATATTTTTTATTTGAAGTCCAAAATATAGTCAAACTTTAATCAACATATAATTAATAAATAAAGAAAATATTTTAGCCGAAATCGAAATAGAAATAATTTCGATCAATACAACTGAATGACTAAAATGTACTAGTTTCTTTAGGTGCTGAAACCATTTCCAAAACTTAAAACTTTGGAACAAACATGGTCTTGGGTTGAGAAGTTTGATTTAGGATGAGTTCAGAATAATTTTTTTTCTGCCAATACAAATGCACTTGGGAAACATAACCAACTGATATGACAAAAAAAGGACTGGTAACAAATATTACAAAACTAGTGAATAATTTAATAGCATATAGAAGAAGTGTATCCTTTCACACGATACATGTTTACAAGCAAACCTTATCATAAACTTTTGTCCCATGTCATGAAAATGCCGGAGATTGCTTTAATAATTAAGTCATTCCTTATTTTACGGTGATGGCTAAATTTGTGAAGGTTGGTGAGTACACTTGTTGAGATTGTACTGTAGATGATGCTATGAGATATGATGATTCAAGGAAAAATCCAAGTTGTACTTTGGAACAATATTATTTACAACTCATTGATCAAATTCTATACAAAGATTGGGTACCTGTCGTACTATTATGAAGATCAGGTCAACATGAGCTAGTCCAAGTCTTTAGAAGGAGGTCTTCCTGTTTACTCTTGAGTTGTAGGGATGGATCTAGTGCAAGAAAATACTATAACTAGAGGAGTTGAATAATTCTTAATACAAAATAAAAATATGTAGATGTTTAATTAACTATTAACATAATTAAAATAGTATTCCTATTATGGTAAGATTAGTTATTAAGTATTGTTATAATTTTTATTTATCTAAATTTTCAAGATTGTATGTATATTTTTTATTTGAAGTCCAAAATATAGTCTAACTTTAATCAACATATAATTAATAAATAAAGAAAATATTTTAGCTGAAATCGAAATAGAAATAATTTCGATTAATACAACTGAATGACTAAAATGTACTAGTTTCTTTAGGTGCTGAAACCATTTCCAAAACCTAAAACTTTGGAACAAACATGGTCTTGGTTTGAGAAGTTTGATTTAGGATGAGTTCAGAATAATTTTTTTTCTGCCAATACAAATGCACTTGGGAAACATAACCAACTGATATGACAAAAAATGGACTGGTAACAAATTTGACAAAACTAGTGAATAATTTAATAGCATATAGAAGAAGTGTATCCTTTCACACGATACATGTTTACATGCAAACCTTATCATAAACTTTTGTCCCATATCAAGAAAATGCCGGAGATTGCTTTAATAATTAGGTCATTCCTTATTTTACTGTGATGGCTAAATTTGTGAAGGTTGGTAAGTACACTTGTTGAGATAGTACTGAAGATGATGCTATGAGATATGATGATTCAACGAAAAATCCAAGTTTTATTTGGAACAATATTATTTACAACTCATTGATCAAATTCTATACAAAGATTGGGTACCTATTAGAAGATCAAGAAACATGAGCTAGTCAAGTCTTTAGCAGGAGGTCTTCATGTTTACTCTTCGAGTTGTACGATGGATCTTTAGTGCAAAAATACTATAACTAGAGGAGTTGAATAATTTCTTTAATACATAAAAATTATGTAGATGTTTTAATTCACTATTAAAATTAATTAAAATAGTATTTAATATTCTGGTAAGATTAGTTATTAATTATTTTATAATTTTTTATTTTTCTAATTTTAAAAAAATTTATTATATTTTTAATTGGAAGTCCAAAATATAGTCAAACTTTAATCAACATATAATTAATAAATAAAGAAAATATTTTAGCCGAAATCGAAATAGAAATAATTTCGATCAATACAACAGAATGACTAAAATGTACTAGTTTCTTAAGGTGCTGAAACCATTTCCAAAACTTAAAACTTTGGAACAAACATGGTCTTGGTTTGAGAAGTTTGATTTTGGATGAGTTCAGAATATTTTTTTTTCTGCCAATACAATTGCACTTGGGAAACATAACCAACTGACATGACAAAAAAAGGACGGGTAACAAATATGACAAAACTAGTGAATAATTTAATAGCATATAGAAGAAGTGCATCCTTTCACACGATACATGTTTACATGCAAACCTTATCATAAACTTTTGTCCCATGTCATGAAAATCCCGGAGATTGCTTTAATAATTAAGTCATTCCTTATTTTACAGTGATGGCTAAATTTGTGAAGGTTGGTGAGTACACTTGTTGAGATAGTACTGTAGATGATGCTATGAGATATGATGATTCAACGAAAATTCCAAGTTTTACTTTGGAACAATATTATTTACAACTCATTGATCAAATTCTATACAAAGATTGCGTACCTATTAGAAGATCAAGAAACATGAGCTAGTCAAGTCTTTAGAAGGAGGTCTTAATGTTTACTCTTCGAGTTGTACGATGGATCTTTAGTCCAAAAATACTATAACTAGAGGAGTTGTATAATTTCTTTAATACAAAAAATTATGTAGATGTTTTAATTAACTATTAAAATTAATTAAAATAGTATTTAATATTATGGTAAGATTAGTTATTAATTATTTTATAATTTTTTATTTTTCTAATTTTCAAAAAATATATTATATTATTTATTTGAAGTCCAAAATATAGTCAAACTTTAATCATCATATAATTAATAAATAAAGAAAATATTTTAGCCGAAATCGAAATAGAAATAATTTCGATCAATACAACTGAATGACTAAAATGTACTAGTTTCTTTAGGTGCTGAAACCATTTCCAAAACCTAAAACTTTGGAACAAACATGGTCTTGGTTTGAGAAGTTTGATTGAGGATGAGTTCAGAATATTTTTTTTCCTGCCAATACAAATGCACTTGGGAAACATAACCAACTGATATGACAAAAAAAGGACTGGTAACAAATATGACAAAACTAGTGAATAATTTAATAGCATATAGAAGAAGTGTATCCTTTCACACGATACCTGTTTACATGCAAACCTTATCATAAACTTTTGTCCCATATCAAGAAAATGCGGGAGATTGCTTTAATAAATAAGTCATTCCTTATTTTACGGTGATGGCTAAATTTGTGAAAGTTGGTGAGTACACTTGTTGAGATAGTACTGTAGATGATGCTATGAGATATGATGATTCAACGAAAAATCCAAGTTTTACTTCGGAACAATATTATTTACAACTCATTGATCAAATTCTATACAAAGATTGGGTACCTATTAGAAGATCAAGAAACATGAGCTAGTCAAGTCTTTAGAAGGTCTTCATGTTTACTCTTCCAGGTGTAGGATGGATCTTTAGTGCAAAAATACTATCACTAGAGAAGTTGAATAATTTCTTTAATACAAAAAAATTATGTAGCTGTATTAATTAACTATTAAAATTAATTAAAATAGTATTTAATATTATTGTAAGATTAGTTATTAATTATTTTATAATTTTTTATTTTTTGTTCGGTTAGTATTTTCAAAAAATTTATTATATTTTTTATGGGAAGTCCAAAATATAGTCAAATTTTAATCAACATATAATTAATAAATAAAGAAAATATTTTAGCCGAAATCGAAATAGAAATAATTTCGATCAATACAACTGAATGACTAAAATGTACTAGTTTCTTTAGGTGCTGAAACCATTTCCAAAACTTAAAACTTTGGAACAAACAGGGTCTTGGTTTGAGAAGTTTGATTTAGGATGAGTTCAGAATAATTTTTTTTCTGCCAATACAAATGCACTTGGGAAACATAACCAACTGATATGACAAAAAAAGGACTGGTAACAAATATGAAAAAACTAGTGAATAATTTGATAGCAAGAAAGAAGTGTATCCTTTCGACACACGTACTGTTGACATGCAAACGTATCAGAAACGGTGTGTCACCATGCAGAAAAATGCAGGAGATTGCTTTTAATAGTAAAGAATCAGGCCGTTATTTTATTACAGTAAAACGGTGAGGGCTGAATTTGTGAGGTTGGTGAGTACACTTGTTCGTAGAACTGTAGAGTATGCTATGAGATATGATGATCAACGAAAAATCCAAGTGTTTACTATTGGAACAATAGTATGTACAACCATGGCTCAAAGTCTGGGTGTTGAGAAGTGGATTTAGGAATGAGCTCAGATATTGGTTTTTTCTGCCAATACAATGGCACTTGGAAACATAACCAACGGATACGACAAAAAAAGGGACTGGTACAATTTTGACAAACGAGTGAAAATTTAATAGCATATAGAAGAAGTGGTAGCCTTTCAACACGATCAATGTTGACATGCAAACCTTATCATAACTTTTGTTGTCCCATGTCGAAAGAAAATGCGGAGATTCTTTAATAGTAAGTCTTTATCCTTTATTTTACGGTGATGGCTAAAGTTTTTTTATTTGTGTGTGATGGTTGTGAGTACACTTGTTGAGATAGTACTGTAGATGATCGATGAGAGTATGATGAATTCAACGAAAAATCCAAGGTTTTTAACTTTGGAACAATACTATTTACAACTTATTGATCAAATTCTATACAAAGATTGGGTACCTATTAGAAGATCAAGAAACATGAGCTAGTCAAGTATTTAGAAGAAGGTCTTCATGTTTATTCTTCGAGTTGTAGGATGGATCTTTAGTGCAAAAATACTATAACTAGAGGAGTTGAATAATTTCTTTAATACAAAAAAATTATGTAGATGTTTTAATTAACTATTAAAATTAATTAAAATAGTATTTAATAATATGGTAAGATTAGTTATTAATTATTTTATAATTTTTTATTTTTCTAATTTTGAAAAAATTTATTATATTTTATTTGAAGTCCAAAATATAGTCAAACTTTAATCAACATATAATTAAGAAATAAAGAAAATATTTTAGCCGAAATCGAAATAGAGATAATTTCGATCAATACAACTGAATGACTAAAATGTACTAGTTTCTTTAGGTGCTGAAACCATTTCCAAAACTTAAAACTTTGGAACAAACATGGTCTTGGTTTGAGAAGTTTGTTTTAGGATGAGTTCAGAATAATTTTTTTCTGCCAATACAATTGCACTTGGGAAACATAACCAACTGATATGACAAAAAAAGGACTAGTAACAAATATGACAAAACTAGTGAATAATTTAATAGCATATAGAAGAATTCTATGCTTTCACACGATACGTGTTTACATGCAAACCTTATCATAAAATTTTCTCCCTTGTCATGAAAATGCCGGAGATTGCTTTAATAATTAAGTCATTCCTTATTTTACGGTGATGGCTAAATTTGTGAAGGTTGGTGAGTACACTTGTTGAGATAATACTGTAGATGATGCTATGAGATATGATGATTCAACGAAAAATCCAAGTTTTTCTTTGGAACAATATTATTTACAACTCATTGATCAAATTCTATACAAATATTGGGTACCTATTAGAAGATCAAGAAACATGAGCTAGTCAAGTATTTAGAAGGAGGTCTTCATGTTTATTCTTCGAGTTGTAGGATGGATCTTTAGTGCAAAAATAATATAACTAGAGGAGTTGAATAATTTCTTTAATACAAAAAAATTATGTAGATGTTTTAATTAACTATTAAAATTAATTAAAATAGTATTTAATATTATGGTAAGATTAGTTATTAATTATTTTATAATTTTTTATTTTTCTAATTTTCAAAAAATTTTTTATATTTTTTATTTGAAGTCCAAAATATAGTCAAACTTTAATCAACATATAATCAATAAATAAAGAAAATATTTTAGTCGAAATTGAAATAGAAATAATTTCGATCAATACAACTGAATGACTGAAATGTACTAGTTTCTTTAGGTGCTGAAACCATTTCCAAAACCTAAAACTTTGGAACAAACATGGTCTTGGTTTGAGAAGTTTGATTTAGGATGAGTTCAGAATATTTTTTTTTCTGCCAATACAATTGCACTTGGGAAACATAACCAACTGATATGACAAAAAAAGGACTGGTAACAAATATGACAAAACTAGTGAATAATTTAATAGCATATAGAAGAAGTGTATCCTTTCACACGATACATGTTTACATGCAAACCTTATCATAAACGTTTGTCCCATGTCAAGAAAATGCCGGAGATTGCTTTAATTATTAAGTCATTCCTTATTTTACGGTGATGGCTAAATTTGTGAAAGTTGGTGAGTACACTTGTTGAGATAGTACTGTAGATGATGCTATGAGATATGATGAGTCAACGAAAAATCCAAGTTTTACTTTGGAACAATATTATTTACAACTCATTGATCAAATTCTATACAAAGATTGGGTACCTATTAGAAGATCAAGAAACATGAGCTAGTCAAGTCTTTAGAAGGTCGTCATGTTTAACTCTTCCGGTGTAGGATGGATCTTATGCAAAAATAACATCACTAAGAATTAATAATTCGTTAATACAAAAAAATTAGGTATATGTTTTAAATAACTATTAAAAATTAATTAAAATAGTAGTTAAATAGTATGTAGATTTAGTATTAAATTATTTTATAATTTTGTATTTTTTCTAATTTTTCAAAAAATTTAATATATTTTTTATTTGAAGTCCAAAATATAGTCAAACTTTAATCAACATATAATTAATAAATAAAGAAAATATTTTAGCCGAAATCGAAATAGAAATAATTTCGATCAATACAACTGAATGACTAAAATGTACTAGTTTCTTAGGTGCTGAAACCATTTCCAAAACTTAAAACTTTGGAACAAACATGGTCTTGGTTTGAGAAGTTTGATTTAGGATGAGTTCAGAATATTTTTTTTCTGCCAATACAATTGCACTTGGGAAACATAACCAACTGTTATGACAAAAAAAGGACTAGTAACAAATATGACAAAACTAGTGAATAATTTAATAGCATATAGAAGAAGTCTATCCTTTCACACGATACGTGTTTACATGCAAACCTTATCATAAAA
Source organism: Trichopus zeylanicus subsp. travancoricus (assembly GCA_005019695.1). Classification (NCBI taxonomy): domain Eukaryota; kingdom Viridiplantae; phylum Streptophyta; class Magnoliopsida; order Dioscoreales; family Dioscoreaceae; genus Trichopus; species Trichopus zeylanicus. The sequence goes on along the minus strand of RXID01020756.1, from coordinate 4,851 downwards.
TTTTGTCCCATGTCATGAAAATGCCGGAGATTTCTTTAATAATTAAGTCATTCCTTATTTTACGGTGATGGCTAAATTTGTGAAGGTTGGTGAGTACACTTGTTGAGATAGTACTGTAGATGATGCTATGAGATATGATGATTCAACGAAAAATCCAAGTTTTACTTTGGAACAATATTATTTACAACTCATTGATCAAATTCTATACAAATATTGGGTACCTATTAGAAGATCAAGAAACATGAGCTAGTCAAGTCTTTAGAAGGAGGTCTTCATGTTTACTCTTCGAGTTGTACGATGGATCTTTAGTGCAAAAATACTATAACTAGAGGATTTGAATAATTTCTTTAATACAAAAAAATTATGTAGATGTTTTAATTAACTATTAAAATTAATTAAAACAGTATTTAATATTATGGTAAGATTAGTTATTAATTATTTTATAATTTTTTATTTTTTCTAATTTTCAAAAAATATATTATATTTTTTATTTGAAATCCGAAATATAGTCAAACTTTAATCAACATATAGTATAAATAAAGGAAAATATTTTAGTTAGAGCCAAATCGAAATAGAAAAATGTCGATCAATACAACTGAAATGACTAAATGTAACTAGGTTTTTCGTTAGGTGCTGAAAAACAATTTCCAAAACTTAAAAAACTTTGGAACAAACATGGTCGTGTTTGAGAAGTTTGATTTAAGGATGAGTTCAGGAGATTTTTTTTTCTGCCAATACAAATGCACTTGGGAAACATAACCAACTGATATGACAGAAAAAGGACTGGTAACAAATATGACAAAACTAGTGAATAATTTAATAGCATATAGAAGAAGTGTATCCTTTCACACGATACATGTTTACATGCAAACCTTATCATAAACGTTTGTCCCATGTCAAGAAAATGCCGGAGATTGCTTTAATAATTAAGTCATTCCTTATTTTACGGTGATGGCTAAATTTGGGAAGGTTGGTGAGTACACTTGTTGAGATAGTACTGTAGATGATGCTATGAGATATGATGATTCAACGAAAAATCCAAGTTTCACATTGGAACAATATTATTTGCAACTCATTGATCAAATTCTATACAAAGATTGGGTACCTATTAGAAGATCAAGAAACATGAGCTAGTCAAGTCTTTAGAAGGAGGTCTTCATGTTTACTCTTCGAGTTGTATGATGGATCTTTAGTGCAAAAATACTATAACTAGAGGAGTTGAATAATTTCTTTAATACAAAAAAATTATGTAGATGTTTTAATTAACTATTAAAATTAATGAAAATAGTATTTAATATTGTGGTAAGATTAGTTATTAATTATTTTATAATTTTTTATTTTTCTAATTTTGAAAAAAATTATTATATTTTATTTGAAGTCCAAAATATAGTCAAACTTTAATCAACATATAATTAAGAAATAAAGAAAATTTTAGTCGAAATCGAAATAGAAATAATTTCGATCAATACAACTGAATGACTAAAATGTACTAGTTTCTTTAGGTGCTGAAACCATTTCCAAAACTTAAAACTTTGGAACAAACATGGTCTTGGTTTGAGAAGTTTGATTTACGATGAGTTCAGAATAATTTTTTTTCGGCCAATACAAATGCACTTGGGAAACATAACCAACTGATATGACAAAAAAAGGACTGGTAACAAATATGACAAAACTAGTGAATAATTTAAAAGCATATAGAAGAAGTCTATCCTTTCACACGATACATGTTTACATGCAAACCTTATCATAAAATTTTGTCCCATGTCATGAAAAAGACGGAGATTGCTTTAATAATTAAGTCATTCCTTATTTTACGGTGATGGCTAAATTTGTGAAAGTTGGTGAGTACACTTGTTGAGATAGTACTGTAGATGATGCTATGAGATATGATGATTCAACGAAAATTCCAAGTTTTACTTTCGAACAATATTATTTACAACAACTCTGGATCAAAATTCTATACAAATTGGGTACCTATTAAAGATCAAGAAACAGGGCTAGTCAAGTCTTTAGAAGGAGGTCTTAATGTTTACTCTTCGAGTTGTACGATGGATCTTTAGTGCAAAAATACTATAACTAGAGTAGTTGTATAATTTCTTTAATACAAAAAAATTATGTAGATGTTTTAATTAACTATTAAAATTAATTTAAATAGTATTTAATATTATGGTAAGATTAGTTATTAATTATTTTATAATTTTTTATTTTTCTAATTTTCAAAAAATTATTATATTTTTTATTTGAAGTCCAAAATATAGTCAAACTTTAATCAACATATAATTAATAAATAAAGAAAATATTTTAGCCGAAATCGAAATAGAAATAATTTCAATCAATACAACTGAATGACTAAAATGTACTAGTTTCTTTAGGTGCTGAAACCATTTCCAAAACTTAAAACTTTGGAACAAACATGGTCTTGGTTTGAGAAGTTTGATTTAGGATGAGTTCAGAATAATTTTTTTTCTGCCAATACAAATGCACTTGGGAAACATAACCAACTGATATGACAAAAAAAGGACTCGTAACAAATATGACAAAACTAGTGAATAATTTAATAGCAGTATAGAAAAGTGATCCTTTCACAACATCCTGTTTTACATGCAAACTTATCATAAAATTAAAAATTTTGTCCCATTCATGAAAATGCCGGAGATTGGCTTTTAATATTAAAAGTCATTCCCGGAGTTACGGTGATGGCTAAATTGTGAAAAAGGGGTTTTTGGGGGGGAGTACCACTGGTGAGATAGTAACGGTAGAGGAAGTCTATGAGATAGGAGATTCAACGAAAAAACCCAAGTTTTACTAACTTTGGAACAATATTATTTACAACTCATTGATCAAATTCTTTACAAAGATTGGGTACCTATTAGAAGATCAAGAAACATGAGCTAGTCAAGTCTTTAGAAGGTCTTCATGTTTACTCTTCCAGTTGTAGGATGGATCTTTAGTGCAAAAATACTATCACTAGAAAAGTTGAATAATTTCTTTAATACAAAAAAATTATGTAGATGTTTTAATTAACTATTAAAATTAATTAAAATAGTATTTAATATTATGGTAAGATTAGTTATTAATTATTTTATAATTTTTTATTTTTCTAATTTTCAAAAAATTTATTATATTTTTTATTTGAAGTCCAAAATATAGTCAAACTTTAATCAACATATAATTAATAAATAAATAAAATATTTTAGTCGAAATCGAAATAGAAATAATTTCGATCAATACAACTGAATGACTAAAATGTACTAGTTTCTTTAGGTGCTGAAGCCATTTCCAAAACTTAAAACTTTGGAACAGACATGGTCTTGGTTTGAGAAGTTTGATTTAGGATGAGCTCAGAATATTTTTTTTTCTGCCAATACAATTGCACTTGGGAAACATAACCAACTGATATGACAAAAAAAGGACTGGTAACAAATTTGACAAAACTAGTGAATAATTTAATAACATATAGAAGAAGTGTATCCTTTCACACGATACATGTTTACAAGCAAACCTTATCATAAACTTTTGTCCCATGTCCTGAAAATGTCGGAGATTGCTTTAATAATTAAGTCATTCCTTATTTTACTGTGATGGCTAAATTTGTGAAGGTTGGTGAGTACACTTGTTGAGATTGTACTGTAGATGATGCTATGAGATATGAGGATTCAACGAAAAATCCAAGTTTTACTTTGGAACAATATTATTTACAACTCATTGATCAAATTCTATACAAAGATTGGGTACCTATTAGAAGATCAAGAAACATGTGCTAGTCAAGTCTTTAGAAGGAGGTCTTCATGTTTACTCTTCGAGTTGTACGATGGATCTTTAGTGCAAAAATACTATAACTAGAGGAGTTGTATAATTTCTTTAATACAAAAAATTATGTAGATGTTTTAATTAACTATTAAAATTAATTAAAATAGTATTTAATATTATGGTAAGATTAGTTATTAATTATTTTATAATTTTTATTTTTCTAATTTTCAAAAAATATATTATATTTTTTATTTGAAGTCCAAAATATAGTCAAACTTTAATCAACATATAATTAATAAATAAAGAAAATATTTTAGCCGAAATCGAAATAGAAATAATTTCGATCAATACAACTGAATGACTAAAATGTACTAGTTTCTTTAGGTGCTGAAACCATTTCCAAAACTTAAAACTTCGGAACAAACATGGTCTTGGTTTGAGAAGTTTGATTTAGGATGAGTTCAGAATATTTTTTTTTCTGCCAATACAAATGCACTTGGGAAACATAACCAACTGATATGACAAAAAAAGGACTGGTAACAAATATGACAAAACTAGTGAATAATTGAATAGCATATAGAAGAAGTGTATCCTTTCACACGATACGTGTTTACATGCAAACCTTATCATAAACTTTTGTCCCATGTCATGAAAATGCCGGAGATTGCTTTAATAATTAAGTCATTCCTTATTTTACGGTGATGGCTAAATTTGTGAAGGTTGGTGAGTACACTTGTTGAGATAGTACTGTAGATGATGCTATGAGATATGATGATTCAACGAAAAATCCAAGTTTTACTTTGGAACAATAGTATTTACAACTCATTGATCAAATTCTATACAAATATTGGGTACCTATTAGAAGATCAAGAAACATGAGCTAGTCAAGTCTTTAGAAGGAGGTCTTCATGTTTACTCTTCGAGTTGTACGATGGATCTTTAGTGCAAAAATACTATAACTAGAGGAGTTGAATAATTTCTTTAATACAAAAAAATTATGTATATGTTTTAATTAACTATTAAAATTAATTAAAATAGTATTTAATATTATGGTAAGATTAGTTATTAATTATTTTATAATTTTTTATTTTTCTAATTTTT